>PVIW01005610.1:0-76892 GCA_004026585.1 Noctilio leporinus
GGTGAGATCATATGATATTTGTCCTTCACTGACTGGCTTATTTCACTAAGCATAATACTCTCCAGTTCCATCCATGTTGTTGCAAAGGGTACAAGTTCCTTCTTTCTTTCTGCTACATAGAATTCCATTGTGTATATGTACCAAAGTTTTTTGATCCAATCATCCACTGATGGGCACTTAGGCTGTTTCCAGCACTTGGAGAAAGCCACTATTAGTTTTGATGTCTGTCCTCTGGACTTTTCTCCTATACACTTATTAAAATTCTCTTTAGGCCCTGGCTGGTAGCATAGTGGTTAAGGCGCCGGCCTGTGAACCCAAAGGTCGCAGGTTCGATTCCCCAGCCAGGGCACATAACAAGGTTGCAAGCCAGGTCTCCAATCAGGTCTGTGGCTGGAGGCAGGTGAAAAGCAGCCATACATTGATGTCTCTCTCCCTCTCTGCCTCTCTCCCTTCCCCTCTTTCTAAAAATAATGAAATAAAATCTTTAAAAAGAAAAAAAAATTCTCTTTAAAAATACAGATTCTATTGTATATACTGTTTTCTTTTTTCAGTCATTTTTTTTTTTTCAAAACAGAAATGGGATTATATTTCAAGTTCTACTTTTTTTTCACTTAACACATAATAAACATCCTCCCAGGTCTGTCCATATGCCTATGGCAAATATTATTATCCTGATTGTTAAATGAGGGAACTGAGGATCAGAGACAGGAGCACCTTGGCCCAGGTCACACTGCTGGTACTCAGAGTGTTGGATGCCATTGTGCTGGCGTGGATGGCACACAAGCCTCCTGTGATTGAGTGGTTGGGGTAGGACAACCGCAGTGTCTGAGGAAGTTCCTTTTGCAGTTGCGCTCAGAGATGGGGTGGTCCAACTGTGGTTCAGAGCAAGGAAGTTACTTCCCCAGTTTTTCAGCCAACAGTGGGATTCAGACCTCACCTCTCAGCCTCTAGTTCAGGCATCATTCCATGAGGCCACAGGCCTCTCCCAGGAGCTTGGAGCTGCCAGTTCCTGAGCTCTGGGAGTGTTTGCCCCCAAGTCCTCTGAAAAGTGATCCTCCTCTATAAATAAGCTGGGCTCACATGTCCCAGCACATTGTGTGGGGGGAATAAAACAGCAACTTGATTATGCTCAAGGTATGTATTTTTACACATGCCCAGATATAGTATGTGTACAAATATGCTATTCATAAGCTCAGCTCAGTGGTTTGAAGGAGACCATATGCCTTGGTGTAAGGTGTGCACATGTGCAGTTAATAAGCACACTCTGTCAGGGTGTATGTGCATGTTTTTGAAACTGATGATCAAGACTAGACCCTAAGGCAATTCCTCGGTACTTACACTAATTTCTAATGATGGGGGATAATTTTTCTTCCATGGGAGTTAGTCATCAATGAGAGCAATGTTTCCCAAATCCAGGCATTCATAAACCCCCTTTTTAATTTTGGCTATCCCTAAACCATTTATACAATCACTTACTTAATACATTTCTTTAAATTACCTCTCTTTTGTAACTTAACACATACTAAAAGGGATCATTATCTCACTACAGTAAAATGGAAAACCAGCAACACTTACCATAAATAGAAAGTGGCCTTAAAAATAAATACATAACCATAGGAATACAAAAAAAAATGTGCATCTAGAACCATTTGAAATCACTTTGTTATCGTCATTCATTCATACTTTAAAAACACGGCACTAATGGAGTCAAATACCGTGGGCTCCCTAGTCCAGTCTTTAGCCCTACCCATCTCCCAACGTCCATTGAGTCCATCAACATTGTGTGACCCTTAGCTAGTGTCCCTCTTCTTTCAGAGGAGTCTCTGTAGGGCTTAAGATGGTGGCTGTTTGGCTCTCAGGAAATTCAGAGCAGCTGTGTCATTTCTTCTGTGTTCTTGAGTCCCTGGGTCCAAGTGGCCTTTTGGGAGAGGTGGGGGACAGTCAGCTTAAGCTCAGGCTTGGAAGGAGAATGAGTTCTTCCTTTTGGATTGAGGCTTCTTTTCATTCTATAACTATTTTGTTCTATTTGAAATTTGAATTAAGTACTTAAATGGCAAAATATTACCAACTTAAAGTGGAAAAAAATCACCTACCACCTGGACACAGACAGCTATTATCATTTTGAGTATTCACCCCACCTAGTCTTTTTAAATACATGTTCTGTTTACACCATTGTGAAGAAGTGTTTAGAGTTGTGGTTCACTGATAGTGTTTGTGGCCATTATCTATTGTGAGCTCATAAGATATTAAAAGGGTCAGGGTTGTGTTGTGAAGAAGGCAGAACAGAAATCACTTAATCCATTTTTCAGGTGGGAACCTGAGGCAGAGACATGTGCTATCTGTCACTTGCTAATGTCACGTATGTTGGAGCCAGTTCTGTCTGCTAAGCCATAGAGCCTGGAGTTAGCAAACAAAGTACCTAAGAGTACGTGCTTTTTTCAATTTAAAGTTTTAAAAGTGTTCTATATCCAAACTAATAAATATTCACTGCATTTTTCTTTTTTTAATAACACAAGTAAGTCTTCAGTAATCACACTTCCAGAGAAATGCTCTGTGAGTGATGGGAGCTTTCCTACCTGTGACGTGTGTGTATATCCTAACATCTCATTGATCTCCGTTCCAAACACAGAATTGCTTCATAAACACTGTGACTATTTTCCCTACTCACCAATATATATCTTGGACACATTTCTAAGGACAGAGCTTCTAAAACCACATTTTAACAAAACAGAAGATTTTATTTTATTTATTTATTTTTAAAATATTTTATTTATTATTTCCAAAGAGAGGGGAAGGGAGAGAGGCAGAGAGGGAGAGAGACATCAATGTATGGTTGCCCCTCACCTGCCTCCAGCTAGGGACCTGGCTGTAGACCTGGCTTGCAATCTGGTTATGTGCCCTGACCGGGGAATCGAACCAGCGATCTTTGGGTTCACAAGCCGGCAAAGCAGAAGATTTTAGATGACCACTAACAGTGGTTCTGTTAGCTGTAGCAACAGCACATCTGAGGAAAGTTATTCATTCACGAATTGATTCATTCATTCATTGATTCATTCGTCACACTTAATTAAGGAAATGTTACTTGTCCAAGGAGGTATTAGCTCATAGGCATCTGGAGCACAGTTTCCCTGTAAAGACCAAGGAGCTTTGGGGTTAAGAAGCATGGGCAGCCCCTGGCAGGAACCTGCAGGCAGTTAGCTACCTAGACCCAGGGAGGATGAAGAGTCTTGAAGGCAGAGTGAATCAGGTGGAGGAGACCTGGCTGGGGATGGGGGATTTGTTTCCTAGATGAATCCTGCTTGTCCTTCCCGACCTGGCCTTTCTCATTCAATTTTCTGTGGCTGCAGGCTGGGTCATGGCCCAGGATTTTACCTCAACCACCCTTTGCCCCCCTGTCCCTTCTCCCCCAGTGGCCTAGCATGGACACGGGCAGCTGTTGGAGCTGAGGGTAAGATGCTGGGGCAGAGATGGGTTTGCCTTTGGGATGACAAAGGGAGTAAAGCGGATTTCTTGTGTTGTTTTGTTTTTCTCCAAGTCTTGGGGCCACAGCAGGTTTCCAGGCCCATGGCCAGAATTCTCTCCCAATACCCTTGAGCCAGTTGTAATTGCCTGTGTTTAGATTTTATTATATCCTGTTTCGCCACAAGCTAAGGGATTTCTTCACCAAGTGCTCAGCTACCCTGTTTCCTCTCTGACCTTGGCCCAGCCTGAAGCAGGGGCCAGCACTGTTTGCTCTCTTGAGAATAGAACTCTCAACCTTGAGCTGACCCTGTAGGGATCACAGTTGGAGGATCCAGGAGGACCCACTCATTTCCTACTTGGGCCAGGGCCCACGGTGGCATGGACACGTCCCTGCCCTGGATTGCTTTGTCTCTCAAGCAAGGGCTCCAACTGGGCTTTCCTAGTTGGAGCCACATTCCAACCCTCTAACCAAGAGGGCAGAGAACACCACCTCATCCATCCTGCTCCTCCTCAGTAATGTACATGATGATAGGGGCTTGCCGGGGACCACATCCCTTCTATCATCATTCTCCACCGTCTAATGGGCTGCTGAGACAGGCGGGTGGGAAGAACATGGGACTTGGTACCAGAAGACCTGGATCTGAGTTTTAACTCTGCTCCAGCTGTAAGATCCTGGGAAAATACTCTACTCTTTCTGAGCCTTAGTTGTGTCACCAATAAAAGGAAGACTGTAATCCCCTCCATTTCTTGAGCTCATTTGAGGGTCAGATGATATAGTGTGAATAACAGAGACTTTATCAGGGAGGAAGGAGGTATAGAAAGCTATATAATAGCCCTGGCTGGTGGCACAGTGGATAGGGCCCTGGCCTGAGAACCCAAACTTTGCTGGTTCAATACCCAGCCAGGGCACATAACCAGGTTGCAAGCCAGGTCTCCAGCCAGCTCTGTAGCTGGAGGCAGGTGAACGCAATCATACATTGATGTCTCTCTCCCTCTCTGCCTCTCTCCCTTCTCCCCTCTCTAAAAATAATGAATAAAATAAAAATAATGAATAAAATCTTTTTTAAAAAAGAAAGCTATATGATAAAAATAAGTTCACTTCTAGTCTCAGTTCCCAGATTCCAGCCCTGCTTTCCACCCCAAGACAACCACCATCACCAGAGACATTCAGTGCCAGCATATACGTTACATATATCCTCCCGACACTGTTCTGCACCTATACATTTTGGAAATTGTCCTATATCAGCACACTTGGGCTGTCTCTTTTATAACAGCTGCCTAACATTCTATTATATGAATACTGATTTAGCTAGTCCCCACCCTACAGATGGACACTGGATTGTTTCCAGTCTTGTGTTAGTAAAGACAGCACTGGAGTGAATATTGTTAAACAGACATTTTTGTGTCCATGACTGAGAATATCTGTGGGATCGAGTCCTTGAAGTGGTGCAGCTGAGTGCACACGTGCAGGTTTGAAACTTGCCCTTAAAAGAGGGTGTATTGGTTGGCATGGCTGCCAGCAAGACAGGAGTGCCTTCCCTGCATTCCTTCATCCAAGAGTGTTCTTAAACCTTTTGACCTATGCCCATCTGATAGGTGACAGTGGTACGATTATGAGTTGCATCTTTCAAATGAAAAGTTAACTGATGTGGTTCAGTGGATAGGCACTGGCTTGCGAACCCAAAAGTCGCTGGTTCGATCCCCAGCCAGGGCACATAACCAGGTTTCCAGCCAGGTCTCCAGCCAGGTCTGTAGCTGGAGGCAGGTGAAAGGCAACCATACATTGATGTCTCTCTCCCTCTCGTTCTCCCTCCCTGCCCTTCTCTCTGAAAAATAATGAATAAACTCTTTAAAAAATAAGTAAATTATGAATTAAGCTTGAAAGGAAGACACTGTAGGTATTTCTGGTAGGAGCAAGGTGGCCTAGTTTGGGCTTGCACCCTCCCTGCAGAGCTCCAGACCCTCTCACAGGTGCCCTCTTCCCCTTCCCAAGGCTCATCACTCTTCCCAACGGGGTTCTCCAGATCCTGGATGTTCAGGAGAGTGACGCAGGCTCCTACCGCTGCGTGGCCACCAACTCAGCCCACCAGCACTTTAGCCAGGAGGCTGTACTCAGCGTGGCCCACAGAGGTAAGGGGGCTGGCTATTGGGGAAACCAGGTGTTTCTGGAGTCAGCCACCTCAGAGTTTGGAGGGGCCTCATTGAGCTCCAACCTGTGCCTTCAGATAGGTGGTGGGGAGTCACTTGCATAAGACAGGCAAGGCCTTAAAGCCTAGAGAAGGCAGGGCCCCCATCAAGTCTGGATTCATCTGGCCCCTGCCCCTCTGTGTGCCCTGAGGGCTCTGGGCACTGGGGGATTTGCCCCTCTCTGCTTACTGTGCCCTGAAACTTAAGCTCCCTGTAGTCTGGTGTTTCTCTGAAAAGCTCCTGTCCCAGGGTAATGCAGTACGAAGGACATGGGCTTTGGGGTCAGAAAGACCTGACTGAAATCCTGGCTTTGTTACTCACCATCTGTGTGGCCATGGGCTGGCTATCAAATGTCTGGCTCTGGGAAGTTGTGAGAATAGCTGGGGAAGAGTACAAAGTGCCTGGCACCTAGCAAGGCTCCACTGATCTTACCTCAAGCCTCTCTCGGGCCTTCCTTTGCCACAGGTCTCTCCCCACTCCCCTGCACCTGTGCCTGTGCTCATCTCCTCCTATCCCATCCTGGGCTCCCCCTACCCTACCCCAACCTCCAATTCCAGAGAGAGCTACTCTCTCTGAGTCTGGTTTGCTCTCCCTCCAGCGCCTGGGGTCTCTGCCTCCACCTGCTGGACAAACCAGGTACTCGCCGTGCTGACCCAGGGGACCAAGTCACACTGAGAACTTGGCAGGAATCAGTGCTCAGGGAGCGCCAAGCCGGCAGAAACTCGGGCCCACCCCCTCCCTTCTGCACATGGGAGAAGGGACTTGTCTAAGGTCACACAGCAGGATGATGATGATGCTACTAAGTGCTGGAACTAAAAACTGACTGTTGACTCATAGCCTACTCATGACCCTGATGGTCCTCTACCTGAGGGTGGGTTGGATTTGGCAGGGAAGAATGGAGGTGGTGTGTTCAGCCCAGGTCCTTCCTCTCTTGGTTCCAAGAGAAAGAGCTCTGAGTCCCAGTCCCAGCTCTTCGGAGCTATGTAGCTGCTTTCCCTATCTGCCAGAGGGAGCCCTGCCTGCTTCCTGCCCACCTGCCTCGCCAGGGGCGCTAGGGGAGGTACACATGTGCAGATGCCTAATGGTGAGACTGCCTGCTGGTCTGCCCTCTCTCCAGGGTCCCTCGTGTCCGGCGGGGAGCAGGACGTGGTCATTGTGGCAGCTCCAGAGAACACCACAGTGGTATCTGGACAGAGCGTGGTGATGGAGTGTGTGGCTTCTGCTGACCCCACCCCGTTTGTGTCCTGGGTCCGACAGGGTAAGTGGAGGGAGGGCCCTGAAAGAACATGGGAAAGGAGGGGTGTGGCATCTCATGTGTCCCCAAGACACAAAGCTCTAAGGGTGCTGGCTTCACAGTCACCAACCTTTGGTGTGGCAGGAACTCCCCTCCCAGAGCTGAGTATGGGTTGGGAGACCTGGACAAACTTAAAAATCAACCTGCAGAGCATGTTTCCGTTCCATTGCACGTGGAATTTGCCACCACATAACTGTTACTGAGACCTTAGTTCGGGCTTGCTTCTCTGCCTTACTTACTTCATTCCTCAAGCAGCGTTGCAAATGAGTGCAAGAGCTGGAAAGGTGCCACACAGCCAGCAAGCCAGGTGGAACCAGGCCCCCACTACTGCTCTGTTTAATTACAAAGCTGCCTCTTGGTCTACCCAGTGTGCCTCTGCCTTTGTGTGGCTGGCTTCGTGCTGGGCACAGTGAATAAAATGCCCAGATGAGAGACACAGGACCCTCACAGTCTGGGTGAGGGAGATAAGACACAGCCGTGAAGAGAGGCTTGCGGGTATCAGACAGCAGGTGATAAGTGCCAGGTGGGACTGCGTGACAGGAGATGCTATCAGGGTAATGAGAACACTGGACCAGCCCTCATCCTGCAGTCTGCTGAACACACACCTGTTCTCCTGCCTGAGCTTCCGTGAGCCCCTGGAAAAGGGGAGGGGCCTGGACTATTATTCCCAGTGGGCAGATGAGAAAGCTGAGGCTGAGAGGCATGTGGAAAGCCAGGACCCAAACGGTAGAGCTAGCTAGTCCTTTTTCGGCTATACCACTCCCTACAGTCCTATATGGAAGAAAAGCAAGGATTATCCTTGCTTCTATTTGTGGATAAGAAGTGATTGGTCACAAGCTGATGGCGGAAGTTAAGTCTTTAACCTAGCCCCCTTTACCCTTCTTCCTTGGCTCAGTCTGTTACCCTGCACTGCCTCCTTTTTGTAAGTTTGTATCTCACATTCAAGGATACCTAATGAATGCATAGAATTCAAAGAAAAATTGTATACCAGACCTGGCCTGGTGGCTAAATTGGTTGGAGCATCATCCTGTACACCAGAATGTTGCAGGTTTGTTTCTAGTCAAGGCACATACCTAATTTGTGGGTTCAATCCCTGGTCAGGGCTTGGGTGGGAGGCAACCAATCAATGTTTCTCTTTCACATCTCTCTCTCCTTCTCTCTCATCCTCGGGTGAGGATTAAAAAGAAAAAAGAAAAAAGAAATAAAGAACTATGTAACTTCTCCCCCTGATCTGATAGAATAGTTCTGGAATCTTTGCATCTCCTTTACCTGTATGGCCTCAATGAACTTTGTGACATTTGCCTAGTTAGAAGGATTCCAGGGCCAGCAGGGACCTCATACTGTTGTTGGGGTAAGCCTGTGAAGTTGCCCAGAAGTTCTAATATCGATGTTTCTCAAACACTGACCAGGCACCAGAATGACCAGGGACAACACTGCAGACTCTCTCCCTTCACACCTAGAAGATTGTAACCCAGGAATAAAGTACCCTAGGTCCTTGCTACTGAACCAGTGGTCTTTGGATCTACCATCTAGGGGCCTAGTTAGAAATGCAGAATCTGGGTCTTGCCCTCGGCCTCCACTTCTTGGGGTCTGTTGAAACTCCATGATTTATGTACACAATAAGGATTTGAGAGTCGATGTTCCAGAGGATCCTGACACCCGTAGTTTTGGGAACTTACTGAGAGAAACTCTGCTGATAACACTCCTGGACAGAGACTGGGAAGAGGAAGGGCCCCAAAGGACTTCATTCCTGACCCTGGGCACAGTTCTTTTTCCAGGAACTTACTCCACTAAGTCAGGGAACGGACTTTTGCTTTATTTTATTCTAATTGCAGGCCCTGGCTGGTAGCACAGTGGTTAAGGCGCCGGCCTGCGAACCCAAAGTTGCAGGTTCAATTCCCCAGCCAGGGCACATGACCAGGTTGCAAACCAGGTCTCCAGTCTGGTCTGTGGCTGGAGGCAGGTGAAACATTGAAAAAAAAAAAAAAGTTAGATGTGTTCATTGTAGGACACTAGGGAAAAGCAGAAATAGAAATCATCTCACCAGTCAGAAGTAAAATTGTTAAGATGTGTATTTTTTCTATGCACTTGTACATTTTCCCCTGATATTGAGAGCATGTTGAATTCATAATTCCAGGCCCTATTTTCATGCAACAGTATCTCATAAGCATTTCTCCATCTTTAAATTTTTTTCAGAAAAGAATTATGACTCTATGATGCTCCATCACTTAAAAATAGCTGTAATGTGATTTTCTAGTTCCTACTGTTGAATTTACAAGTCTCTTCAGTTGTCCACTGTTACAGTGAACACTAACCACAGAGATCCGCCCTGTTCACACCTCCCCAGGACGGGGGCCCATAAGTGAAATCCCTTATAGCCCTGTTAGCCCTTTCTCCTGCATCGCAGCTTACTGTTTTTAAACACTTTCCCATTACGATAGATGAAAAATGAACTGTATTTATATGCATTTCTTTGATTATGTGAAGTTGAACAATTTTTTTTGTGTGTGTTTCTTGGCCATTTGCATTTCCCCCCCCTGGATTTTCAGTTAACTTCTATCAGGCAAAGACTTTTAAAATGGTTTCCATTTCACATCAAGATGAAAGTCTCTGCACATATTCAAATCTTTGGTTTTGGTCAGACTTTTCCAGCCATATTTCATCATAGGTACTGGGCCAGTCCATACAGGAGTGTATCCTTCTTGGGGAAATCAATTTTAACAATAATGGAAATAGTAATAACTGACTAGTGCGCTGAGTGAACACCTATTATATGCCTGCATCGTGGCCGGGTTCTCACAAACCTTGTTCATTCCACCCCCTCCGCAATCCTTCCAGCCAGAAACTATCTCCTCATTTTACGGAGGGAGGCGCTAAGATTCAGAGAGGGTCACTAGTCTACCAAGTGGCAGAACTGAGATTGGAGCCTGGAACTCAGGTGATGGCCTCCTAACGCCAGTGGGAGAGGCCCTGACGCCCGGGGAGCGGACCGATGGAGGTCCTCACCTCCCCACCACAGCGCTCTCCCTTCTCCTCTCCAGACGGGAAGCCCATCGCCACGGATGTCATCGTCCTGGGTCGCACCAACCTACTGATCACCAGCGCACAGCCCCGGCACTCTGGCGTCTACGTCTGTCGCGCCAACAAGCCCCGCACGCGGGACTTCGCCACCGCCGCCGCTGAGCTTCGTGTACTGGGTGAGGCAGGGTGAGGGCCGGGGGAGTAGGTTTGCGGGAGACCGAGTTGGGGCGAAGGGGAAAACAGGGAGCTGGGGTGGGGTGGGTGGTGGGCAACTGGATGTGTGGGAGGGATTGGGAGACATGCTAGAATATCTGGAAGATGAAAAACTGGTAAAACTGCGCGGGGCGGGGGGGCTGTCAAGCTGGTGGGAGGAGTTCTGAAGGGGGGCTTAGCGGGGACAGACTCGATCGTTGGAGGAGGGGAAGTGGTGGGAAGGTTGGAGGATGGAGAGTTGCGTCAGGGAAAGGGAGGTGATTCGGTCGGTGATTGGAGGGGGGAAGAGGCGGTCTAGGTGGAACTCAGGTAATGGGGAGAGGTGTGGGGCGGAGGGGACAGTGGAACTCCTGAGTGGTACTAAGAAAACAAGGGGACGAAGGTGCCCCGAACAAAGGTAACTGTAGAGAGAAGTGAATCTGGTAGGGGAGAAGAAGGTGATAAATGAGGAAGTGGGGTTAGACCCAGGAGGAGGGGAGGCTGAGGAGGCCTGGTGGGGCTGCGGTACGGAGGGAGAAGTAGAGGAGTGAATCAGGGAGAGGTTGGAAAGAATGGAGGGGCTTGGGGAGCCCGTCGGGGTATTTGTAGGAGGGGCACAGTCCCTAGTGGCCGGAGCACCCGGTCAGCACCCTCCTCCTTGCCCCCAGCGGCCCCTGCCATCTTGCAGGCGCCCGAGGCGCTGTCTAGGACGCGGGCCAGCACTGCCCGCTTCGTGTGCCGCGCGTCCGGAGAGCCGCGGCCCGCGCTGCGCTGGCTGCACAATGGGGTGCCGCTGCGGCCTAACGGGCGAGTCAAGGTGCAGGGCAGCGGCGGCAGCCTGGTCATCACGCAGATCGGCCTGCAGGATGCGGGCTACTACCAGTGCCTGGCACAGAACGCCGCGGGCTCAGCGTGCGCTGCCGCGGCGCTGGCCGTAGTTGTGCGCGACGGGCTGCCCAGCGCCCCCACGCGGGTCACGGCCACACCGCTGAGCAGCTCCACTGTGCTGGTGGCCTGGGAGCGGCCCGAGCTGCACAGCGACCAGATCATTGGCTTCTCCCTCCACTACCAGAAGGTTCGGGGTACGTCTGGGGGGGTGGGGAGAGGGAGGAGACATCCCAGCAAAGGCTCAAGCAGGGATGTCTGAGGTCAGGGGCAAGTTGGATGACAGAAGGGTTGTCTGTGGCTACCTTTGGGGTTAGGATTGGATAAGGTGGGAGCCCACAGGAGACAACACATAGATGCGGGGTAGGCCTGGTGCTCCAGGGGGTCCACATGGCCCGTTACTCCTCAGTCGTAGTTTAGGAGAGAGGAGGAAGAGGATGTTTCTCCCAGGGAAAATGCCTTGGCATTCCTGCAGCCAGCTCTTAAATGCAGTAGGAGTCACTTCAATTAGATGCCAGAAAGAGCTTCCTAACCAGTGGAGGAGTTAATGCAGCCTAACTAGAAGCCAGGGAAGTGTATCCTCTCCAATGCAGATGATCTAGGATGATTTAGCTGTCAATAGGCTATTCCTGAGACTGGGACTATACGATAGCAGCCTCCAGCTGGTGGGCCCCTGGTGGTGTTCTGTGACGGTTCCTTTGTCCCCTGTGTCACCGCCCCAGGCATGGACAATGTGGAGTACCAGTTTGCAGTGAACAATGACACGACAGAGCTACAGGTGCGGGACCTGGAACCCAACACGGATTATGAGTTCTACGTAGTGGCCTACTCTCAGCTGGGGGCCAGCCGCACCTCCACCCCAGCACTGGTCCACACACTGGATGATGGTAGGGCCTCTGTACCTGCAATGGGCACCTTGGGGTCCAGAGAATTCCTTAGGAATGCTAGCTGGGCTTCTCTTTACTCGTGAACTCCAGGCAGGCACTTTGATCTGCCTTGCATCATCTTGTGTACCCTAAAAGGGGTGGGCAAGGGCTCTTCTCCCCAGTTTACAGTTGGGGAAACTGAGGCCCAGTTGCTTAGGGTCAATAGGACAACTGGGACTTGAGATCTCAGCTTGTAATTTGTATGTCATGCGTCCCCTTTTCCTGACCCTCCATACCATCTAGTCAGGCAGGGACCAGTGACTGTATAGCCCACTGGATGCGGAAGATTGGGCCCCAAACGTTTTTCAGGGTGGGAAGGATGTCTCCTCCTCTCCAGTTTAGGGCTCCCCTGAGAGGCTACCTTTCCTCCCTCAGATCCTGGTCCTGGGCCTACTTCTGACTTGCGGTGTGACCTGGGCAAGTCTGACCGCTCCTGGGCCTCACCTTCCACGTCGGTGGAGCAGAGCTCATGCTGATGTTCTTCTGTCTCAGTCCCCAGTGCAGCACCCCAGCTCTCCCTGTCCAGCCCCAACCCCTCGGACATCAGGGTGGCGTGGCTGCCCCTGCCTCCCAGCCTGAGCAATGGGCAGGTGGTGAAGTACAAGATAGAGTACAGTTTGGGAAAGGAAGGTGAGTGGAGGCGGGGCACGGGCTTCACCTGGCTGGGCTTATGTCTGTGAAGAGTTGGTCTGAGCCTCTGAGGAGCTAAGCAGAGTGGGGTGATCCTGTGAAATTAGGTTGTGCAGGGAAGTAGGGAAAGGTGAGCCTGGAAAGGAGGAGTTCGGGCTAAGAGTAGAGGCAGCAGGAGTAAAAAGAGGGCTAGCTCAAAGCGGAGGGAAGCCTGAGTTCTGGCCTCACCTCCTCTACATCTGCAGTTGGTCATTCTGCCAACACCTGCGCTCAGTTTCCTTGTCTGTGAAATAAAGCAGGTGGCCTAGGTGCCCCTAGGGTCCTTTCCAGCCCAAAGAGCAGATGAGGGATAGGGAGGTGGGGGGATGCTTGTGGGATGAGCAGTGGAGCGCAGGGAGGGTGTGTTAGGGCAGATGTTGGAAATCTAAGGCAGAAGTTTGAAAGGGATAAAGAACTAGGAGAAGGCAACTAACTGGCTGAAGGGCCTGGGTAAGGGTAAAAAGGAAGGGAAGGGTGAGGCAGGGGACTGGGGTGACTGTCAGGCAGGTAGCGCCTGATGACCCTTACAGCGCCCCTTTGCTTGTGCCCTAGTGTGTGTGTTGAAGGGGGGTGTCAATGACTGCCTACAGGGAGTAGGGCTTGCTTGCCATGATTCATCTGACTCAGAGCTTAGCCCTGTCAGCCAGGCTGGGAGGCCCAGGGGTCAGCTGTGGAGCCATGGAGTCCATTTAGGCACCGAGGAGCCAGTGCTGAGGGGGCCTCAGGCTCTGATAAGCACTAAGAAACCAAGATCTGAGCTGGAAGAGCCTATTCAGGGGATTTTAGAGGTTCTTGTCTTCAGGTGGCCTCCCAGCAGCCTTTTCTGTCTCAGCAGATCAGATTTTCTCCACTGAAGTGCCAGGGAATGAGACACAGCTTACGCTGAACTCACTTCTACCCAACAAAGTGTATCGAGTCCGGATTTCGGCTGGCACGGGGGCCGGCTTTGGGGCACCCTCCCAGTGGATGCAGCACAGGACACCCAGTATGCACAACCAGAGCCACGGTACGGGCTCAGAGGGGACAGGACCAGGAGGCGTGCTTGACCGTGTGTGCATGTATGACCTTGGAACCCAGACCCAGCCACCTGCTCCATCAGAGACCTGCCATGGTTCCCCTTGTTTGCCGGTCAGGGAGGATGGGTGTAGAGGTGAAGGGCTGGCCTTTGCAGACACATCTGGGCTCAAGTGCCCCTTCTGCTGTGCGACAAACCATTCACAGCTCTATGGCTTCATTTACTTGCAAACAAGGCATAAAGACTGATAATGAATGTATTGTAAACAAAGTATTTAGTACACAATAGCTGTTAAATAGCAGCTGTTTCATGATTATGATTGCTATTGGTTTTGTTGAAAGGCCCAATAGTTGAGTGATTAAATGCAGACAAAACTGGGTGCATATACTATCTGTGTGACCTTGGGAAAATTACTTAACTTCTCTGAGCCTCAGTTTCTTATTTTTAAAATGGTGATAATTGTATTTTTATTATTTTATAGTGTTGTGAGAATGAAGCGAAAATTATATGCATAAAGTGCTTAGAACTGTGTCTAATACAGAGTAAGCTCCCCACTGTTAGGTCTAAGTAGGGTCCCCAGTCCAGTGGCTCCACCCCTCCTTCCTGACCTCGGCAACCCTTGTGACCCCCTTGCCTTGCCAGTACCCAGGCATTCATTCCTTCAGGAAACTTGCAGAACTCACACTGCCCGGGACTGACAGCCCTGCTACAGAGGCGCTCCTTGCTAACCACTGTGCAAAGGCCCAGGAGCCATCCCTCCATTGTCAGCACTCTTGGCTGGTGGAGTAGAGGGTTCACCTCCAGACCAGCCATGGCCTAATACTTAGAGCTGTGGCTGAGTGGTGATCATTGGGAGAGGGCTGTCACACTGTGCGACTTCTGCTGTTTGCTTCCTCCTGCCTTTTCCCCATCTCCCACCCCTGGCCTCCTTCTCCTCATCCTCCACTCACTTTCTTCTCCTCCTCCTCATCCTGTTCCCCAGTCCCCTTTGCCCCTGCAGAGTTGAAGGTACGGGCAAGGATGGAGTCCCTGGTGGTGTCCTGGCAGCCGCCCCCCCATCCCGCCCAGATCTCTGGCTACAAACTGTACTGGCGGGAGGTGGGGGCTGAGGAAGAGGCTGATGGGGAGAGCCCCCCAGGGGGCCGTGGAGACCAGGCTTGGGATGTGGGGCCTGTCCGGCTCAAGAAGAAAGTGAAGCAATATGAGCTGACCCAGCTAGGTGAGAAGGGCTGGGGGGAGGGGGCAAGACAGGTGTGTAGCGTCAGTGGGGGGACTGGGTAAGCTGGGGGCCAGAGTTGGAGATGGAACTCTTTCTGGGGAGGAGAGAGTGACCTTCCCCCGTGACCTTCCCCAGTCCCCGGCAGGCTGTACGAGGTGAAGCTTGTGGCATTCAACAAACAGGAGGACGGCTACGCAGCAGTGTGGAAGGGCAAGACCGAGAAGGCTCCCACACCAGGTGAGGGGGCTCAGGCGAGGGGTCTGTGTACAGCTCCCTTTCTCTTTCCTCTGGGTCTCAGTGGCCAGGCTTTCTGGTTGCCTCAGCCACCCCCAAACCCCTTCTCCTAGGCTCAGGGGTCCTCTTCTAGATCCAGGCAACCTCTGTCGTAGAAAGAAGCTCCAATTTACGCGCTGTCTCCTAGGTCTGCTACTGTATTTTCATTAGGTATGAGCAGTGCCAATTTGGAAGGGTTGGACAGAGAAACCCCAGGGTTGATCAGTGACCCCTGACCCCAAGTTTGACCTTTGGACAATTTTTAAAACACGTGTATCTATGTCACACTGTCAGATTATCCTTCCACTCTAGGCAGGGAGATTATCCCTATGTGGTCCACCAGGAAACAGGCTCAGAGAGCTAAAGGCTAGACGAGAACCAAGACCCCTGGCTCCCTGGCAGAAGCGCACTGCCTGTGGCCCCTCACTGGACACCACTGTTGCACATTGTGACAGTCCTTCACCTCTAACTTCCCAGGCTGATTTTAACCATGTGGTTCATGGCAGGAACACTCAACCAGGGCCAAGGAACCTGGGTTCTAATTCCAGTTTGTTCATTATTCAGCAAAATTTTTCCTGAATGTCTACTATGTGCCTATTCTGGAAATTTAGTGGTAAACAACACCAATAAGGTACCTGCTCTCACAAAGTTCATTTTATTTTGTTTATGTAATGAACACATCATTCATAGACTCAAAGTGCTTGCTATCTATGTCTTAGTTTAGGCTGCTTTAACCTAGACTTACCATAGACTTAAACAACTAGCATTTATTTCTCACACTGGTGGAGGCTGGAAAGTCCAAGATCAAGGCACTGACAGGCAGTGTCTGGTGAGAGCCAACTTCCTGACTCATCAACCATAGGCGGTCTTCTCACAGTGGCTGGAGAGCTCCCTGGGCTCTCTTCTGTATCGGCACTGTTAGGGACTGAAAGTTTGTATCCCCTCCCCCAAATTCATATGTTGAAACCCTACCCTCCATTGTGATATATTAGGAGATAATGAGGAATTAGGTGCGATCATGAGTGTGGGGCCCTCATGAATAGGATCAGTGCCCTTATATGAGCACAGAGAACTTGCTTCCACTCACTACTCTCCACCACTAGACTAGGAGAGGTCGGTGGCCTGCAACCAGAAGAGGGCTCTCACCGGAGCTTGACTTCACTGGCACCCTAATCTTGGACTCCTGCCTCCAGAGCTGTGCACAGTAAATTTCTGTTGTTCATAAACCACCCAGTTTATGGTACTTTGTTACAGCAGCCCAAGTGGACAAAGACAGGCACTAATGCCATTGATGGTGCTCTACCCTTTGTTCACATTTCCAAATATGAATTTGGGAGGATGCAAACATTTAGTTCATAACAATAGGCCAGCTACGACAAAAAGGAAAGAAGTGCTGATACATCATACAACATGGAAGAACCTTAAAAACATTATGATAAGTGAAAGAAGCCAGACACAAAAAACCATCTACCTATTGTATGATTTCATTGATGAGAAATATCCAGAGTAGGAAAATCCATACAAACATAAAGCAGATTTGTGGTTGTCAAGGGCTGGAGGAAAGGTGAAATGACGATTCATGGATAACAGGAACAGGGTTACTTTTCAGGGTCATAAAAACTTTATGGAATTAGCCCTGGCCAGTATGGTTCAGTGGATTGAGCGCTGGCCTGCGAACCAAGGGGTCACGATTTGGTTTCCAGTCAGGGCATATGCCTGGGTTGTAGGCCAGAGGCAACCACACACTGATGTTTCTCGCCCTCTCTTTCTCCTTCTCTTCTTTCTGAAAATGAATAAATAAAATATTTAATAAATAAAAATGAAAAATTTTAAACATTATGGAATTAGATAGTGTGGATGGCTGCACCACCTTATGAATGCACTAAACACCACTGTATTATTGTACATTTAAAAACTGAATTGTATGGTATGTGAATTATATCTCACAAACAAACAAACAAAAACAATATGCCAGATACTTTTCTAAATACTTTGCAAATGTTAGCTAACAATCCTCATAACAATGCTATGAGATAGATACTATTATTATTAGCCCCCATTGGCTGAATAGGGAATAGAAACAGAAAGGTTAAGTAACTTCTCCAAGGTCACACAGCTAGTAAGTGGCAGAGCTGGAATTTGAACCAGGGAAGCCTGGCTGTAGCATCTGTGCTGTTAATTGCCATGATTTGCTTCCTCTCTCTTTTACAGTCTGCTATATATAGACCTTGGCAAAAAAAGGAAGAAGAAAATCACTTAGAATTTTGAAAGCCTCAGTTTCCTCATCTGTGGGAATGACACTATTCAACCCACAGGATTAAAGGAGAAAGGATAGAAGAAAATGACTGTAAAGCACCATGCATTTTTAGTATTAATGTCCTCCCTCCCTTCTTCACACTCTGATTTTCACTTTCCAGACCTGCCCATCCAGAGGGGGCCACCCCTACCCCCAGCTCATGTTCATGCGGAATCAAATAGCTCCACATCCATTTGGCTTCGATGGAAAAAGCCAGACTTCACCACAGTCAAAATTGTCAACTACACTGTACGCTTCAGCCCCTGGGGTCTCAGGAATGCCTCTCTGGTCACCTATTACACCAGGTAGGAAAGAGGGGCTGAGGCTGTAAGGTGGGGGGGGGGGGGCAGGCAGCCAGTAGGTAGTGATGAGGAGAGGGACCCTGGGGGATTCAGAGACCTTCAGGGTTCATGTGTTATACTGGGGGACCATTTGAGGGTCTGATGGGCTGTTGGTAGAAGAGGACAGTCCATGTGATCCTATCCCCTTACAACAGAGCCTTGTACTGAATCCTTGGGAACATGATGCAGAATCACCTATTTCTTTAACCTTAGAGGGCTCCCAATACGATAGTGAAGATCCTGCCCAACTGCTGTCCTGAGAGGGCCCCTACTCAGATGGGGAGACAGAGCCCCTGTCCTCAGGAGCTGCTGGTTCAGCAAAGGAACTATTGCATAAAAAGCAACAGATGTATATAGTTGTAGCTTAAGTTAAATTAAATCAAGGAAAAGATGCATCAGAGATGGCTCCTTGGGTAAAGGATGACTTGGATTAATCCAGGAAGGTTTCCTGGAGGAGGGGGCCTGGCTTGGAGATTGGACATGGAGCATGATACCCTAGGAGCAGCGTACACCCAGACCTCCCTATAGGTTCTCTGGCGAGTGTCAGTGGCCCCCCTTCCCAGGGTAGGACCTGGGGCTAGGGCTGGGCGTTACAGGAGTAGATTAGGAGAAGCTACCCTGCCAGGAGGGTGTGCCTGAGAGCACTAGTCACATTTCTTGCCTTGGCAGCGCTGGAGAAGACATCCTCATTGGCGGGCTGAAGCCATTCACCAAATACGAGTTTGCGGTACAGTCCCATGGTGTGGACATGGATGGGCCTTTTAGCTCCGTGGTGGAACGCTCCACCCTGCCTGACCGTGAGTGGCCCCTCAGCCCTCTTGCCACCAATCCTTCTTTCACCCAACTCCTTCTTGCCCAGAAACCCTCTTTTCTGAAATATCCTTCAGAACCCCATAAGGGTGTCATTTGCTTGCATTTACATAGACTACTCCTGTGCTGATCTTGACTGCTTATCCATAAAAATAGTAGCAGGAATTAGAGGAGTGGCTTCCTTTAAGAGACTTTTCCAAGACCCACTGAGCTGGTGAAGAGGGGTTGGGGAGAGGAGGAGGCAGGTGTCCTAGATTCTGCATATGGGTCCCATCCTGCCTGTGACACACAAGTAGACTTGGGCTGGTTCCTTCCCCACCCATGGCCTCTGTGTCCTCATCTGTGAAGAGAGGGTAGGACCATTCACTCCACAAGTCTATGACTCTGGAACCCTCTTCAAATGGCATTTCAAGACAAAAGGACTTTTGTTCTGTGGGCCCTAAGACTATGCACCTTCCCATTGACAGAGACCTTTGTCCCAGGACCTGAAATGGGAAGATGTGTGTGGAGTGGGCTGTGGAGGCCCTCCACTCTCATGAATTTTCTTTTGGAAAGACTGCTTTCAGGTTGTTTCTCACCCCCCTATGACCTCCATTTGTATGGTCTTAAATTGCATACAGAACTCAGGGACACCTAGTGTTTTCTTGAAACTGACTTTATGACATTGGATCCCCAGCACCTGTGACCGGGCTACACAGGGGGATGGTTTCTCCTCCTTCAGATGGGGAAACTATAGCCTGAAAAGGGGGAGTTACTTAGGGTCAGATAGGTGGCTCTGTTATACCTTAGCAGCCTGGGTTCCCATCCCACCCTCTGTTGGGCCTTGAGACCTAAACTCTCAAATCTCTGTCCTTCCCAAGTCACCAGTCAGTCACTATGTGTCCTTCCTGCTCACCCTTCCTCATTTACCCCATCTCTCAGGATCAGCTGCTTCTCTAAAGACAAAACACAAATTCTGCCAAGGTGGTACTTCTCGCACTGGGGCGTCCAGGACCCTATAGGACCTGGGACATAGACAAAGGCTACACAGAGCAGCAACCAATTCTACTTAAATACTTGGGTGGCAAGGGGAGTTAAGCACTTTAAAGGATAATTAAACACTATTTTTATATTAAACTTTACCATGGCATCGATGGCAAACTTAGATTGACAGTTAATTAAAGAAGCCTTCCAAAACTTTGTGGGCTCTGCCCCCTGGTCTCTAGAATACCAGACAGTCTCCTCAACTCTGGACATATCTGGGTGTGGCAGTTTAGGGGGCTCTGTCCCAAGGAGTGGAGAGGAGTTTCAGGGAGGGGAGGCAGGGTGGTAAAGCCCCCCTCCCCAGCTATTGTACAGAAATCCCCCAATGAGAGACCAGACCTCATTTAGCTTTGTGGTTTTCTCCAATGAAGGATGAAGAGAGGCCAGGTCCTCATGCCCTGTCTTAAAACAGCCCCCAGACTGGAGCTTCCAGTGACCCTGTCTCTCCTTTTCTCCTTTCCTGCACCCCAGGGCCCTCAACACCCCCATCTGACCTACGCCTGAGCTCCCTGACACCTTCCACTGTCCTGCTGCACTGGTGTCCCCCTACGGAACCCAACGGCGAGATCGTGGAGTATCTGATTCTGTACAGCAACAACCACACTCAGCCTGAACACCAGTGGACCCTGCTCACCACAGAGGGTGAGGGCTTCTGCCCTGGGGCTCTTGGAACAAGAGTTTCCCTACCCTCCTTCCTGTTTCCAACCTCCCCAGTGGCTGGATTAGGAGTGAAAGTGCCACTGAGGTTCTAGGGTTTCATGGAGGAACAGGCAGAAGCCACTGCCCAAGTGGGAGGAGTGGTCTTTTCAGTCCTGCTTCCCCACCCCCACTCAACCCACGAGCCCTGCTCTCCCTGCTTTCCCCACCTGGCAGGAAACATCTTCAGCGCTGAGGTCCGAGGCCTTGAGAGTGACACCAGGTACTTCTTCAAGATGGGGGCTCGCACAGAAGTGGGGCCCGGGCCCTTCTCTGGCCTGCAGGATGTGATCACTCTGCAGGAGAAGCTCTCAGGTATGAAGGCAGGAAGGGGGTAATGGGGTCCATCCTGAGGCCCCTGGAATTGTCTTCTAACCATAACATCATCTCTTCCAAGATTCTGCCTCCAGGGCCTTGTTTTGGATGGCTGCCCTCCTAGTTTGGTGCAGAGAGGACGTACCTGGAGGGCGTGGTTTGGTTCAGCAGTGATTCTGCTGAGAAGTCAGATTTTTTGGAGACTGGCTCAGTTCCTTTGGGAGATTGCTTTGATTGAAGGGTTGGCTTGGAGGGGTGAGGAGCTTTATGGGGTGCTGGTGGGCAGCAGGATTGGCTATGTAATTTGCAGGGCCTGACGTGCAATGAAAATGAGGGGTTCCTTATTTAAAAATTAGGAAGAATTTCAAGACAGTGACAGCACAGCATTAAACCAAACACAGAGCTCTTCTCTGAGGAGGCTGGTGCCACTGTGTTCACTGCACAGCCACTAAGCCGGCCATGGTCGGCAGGCGGGTTGATGGGGGAACCAGAACTTTTCAGATATCCAGTGGGGAGGACAGTTGGTGAGAGAGGTAGCTGTGGTCTCTGTGAGGCCATGGGGCCCTCCTGTCCTTACATCAGAAGATTTTAAGTGTCCAAAGAGTAAGACTTGAGCCAGCGGTTCCTTGAGGAAACCACAAGAAGTCCTAATCTATGAACCCTGGGCCTTCTCCTGTCCTTGACCTGCCCTGTCCCCTCTGTTTCTCCCCACCAGACTCCTTGGATGTGCACTCAGTCACGGGCATCATCGTGGGTGTCTGCCTGGGCCTCCTCTGCCTCCTAGCCTGCATGTGTGCTGGCCTGCGCCGTGGCCCCCACAGGTGGGCGAAGGAGCCATCTGATCGCAGAGAGCAGAGATTTCCAGAAGGATTAATAGCGAGAGTATCCTGAGGTTCTGTGAGTTTCAGGGAGGAATAGGCAGAAGTGACTGCCTGAGCTGAGAGGAGAGAGCAAGAAGAGTGGCGGAGACTTGCCCCACTGGTCCTCATGAGTGGGGGATGGCTTTAGGGAAGCCCCCAGTGTACCCCCTCAACAAGGACATATGTTAAGCAGAGCTGCCAGTCTCCCACTTCCTCTGTAGCTTTTAGCATTTTGGAAAGAAGAAATCCCCAAATCTCCAGATGCCTGAAGCCAAGCCTGAAGCCATGGGAGGGGAGGGTCCCATTTGCAGTATCACAGCCTTTTTGCACAGTTTTTTACTCAAGTCCCAGAGGTGGACAGGAACCTCCCCAGGAACATAGGCTAGGCTAGACCCCCGTCCCGCCCCCACCCTCACTCTGACCACTGTGCCCACCTTCACTTCCAGGGAAGCCCTCCCGGGCCTGTCCTCCACAGCCACTGCTGGGAACCCTGCGCTATACTCCCGAGCCCGCCTTGGGCCCCCCAACCCTCCAGCTGCCCATGAACTGGAGTCCCTTGTGCACCCCCGCCCCCAGGACTGGTCCTCACCACCCTCAGACATCGAGGGCGGGGCTGAAGTGCACAGTCTCATGGGCGGACTTTCCGACTGCCGGGGTCACTCCAAGAGAAAGGTGAGCTGGGATCCTCTGTGGGGTCCCACTCTGCGGTGCACTCCCAAGTAGGTCACCAGGGGGCGCGAGAGCATAACTGTGACCTTGTAAGAGAACTATCCCCCTCCTCCCCCTTCCTCTGGGCCCTCGCAGGCAGTGTCTCTCCCTTGGTGAAAACGAGGCAGGGCGGGGAAGCAGAAGAGGCCAGTCTGGCTGTGGTGAAGGAGAGGAGGGCCCCCAGCGGGCTGTTTGCTGGTGACTCTGGGTAGCCAGAGCTCCCAGACGCCTCCTCATCCTGGGAGCTGGGGAGGCATCTAAGATCCAGCTCTCCCCAGTATGGGGAAGAGGGTGGTCAGCTTGGCTGTAGCCGAGCGGGGCTGGGACCTGGATAAGGTGGGCCATGTAGGACAGGTTCCTTCTGTGCTGACAAGGGTGGCATGAGCCACCCTTTCCTGACCAGCCTGCACAAACCCGTGAGTCCTTCCTCACGCTTTCCCTGCCTCTGCTGAAGGAGATCCTGCCTGGCTGGGAAGTCTCTGGGCTTCGCCTAAGCAATAGTTTTAGGCTTTTCTGCAGGAGGACTTCTTCATCCTCAGTTCCCCGCAGACTCTCAGCCTGCTCTGTGCTCCTCCCCACAGCTTTGAGGAGGGAAAAGACATGGGTGCCAGCGTCCCTGGAGGGGGCTCCCTACGCGTCCCTTTCCCAGCCAGCCCCTCTGCTCCCGCTTCTCTCCCCCACGCAGATCTCGTGGGCTCAGCCCTGCGGGCCGAGCTGGGCAGGTTCCTGGGCAGGCTGTGAGTTGCCCCAGGCAGGCCCGGTGCCTTCTCTGACCCGGGCCCTGCTGCCCCCTGCTGGAACTGGGCAGACGCTGTTGCTGCAGGCTCTGGTGTATGATGCCATCAAGGTCAGTGTCCTGGGAGGAAGGAAGGAGGAGGAAAGGAGACAAGGGTCCCTGTGCTTGTAAAGAGCAGGTAGTTACTTCCCTGGACACCCTGATGGTAGCTTCCCTGGAGATTGAAGCCTAGCCACTGGAGTCTTTAAAAGTGAGTGGGTAGGGGGCAGCCTACTTTGCACAAATCTGTTTCACCTTGGGCCATTCACTCCTCTGCAGGCCTAAGTGAGCCCCAGCAGACTTATCCTGGCCTGAGTGTCTTCAGCCTCAACTTCTATTCACTGAGGCCCTGATTGAAGCCCACACTTCTGCAATTCCAGGGCAAGGGCAAATGGTAGCATTCCCTTTTTTGCGGCCTTCCCTGGGGTTGGATCACCATTTTTCTAGGATGGTCAACGAGTGTGCTTCCTTTATCAACTTCCATACATACTCTGGGACACTGCAGGTGCGGGGCGGGTGTCAGTCCCTCTCCACCCCGGATGTGTTAGTCCTTCTTCTCATGATCACTCACAGTGATGGTCACCTGTCTGTGTGTCTCTGCTCTGACCAGGGCAATGGGAGGAAGAAACCAGCCCCGGTCTGCAGGAACCAGGTGGAAGCTGAAGTTATTGTTCACTCTGACTTTGGTGCCTCCAAAGGGAACCCTGACCTCCACCTCCAAGACTTGGAATCTGAGGATTTCCTGCCTTCAGAGGCTCCTGACCTCACTTCGGGTGTTGTGGATCTAGGGCAAGGGGTAGAATGGCTGAATGGGGAGCTGGGAGGTTGTGAGCAGACAATTGCTGGGCCAGATAGACTTACCTGCTTGCCAGAGGCCCCTTCTTGCCCCTACTCACACCTCCAGCCCAGCGAGGCTCTGGAGGAGTCCCCTGAGAACAGCTGCCAGTCAAAGGCCACCTGCCCTCCAGGAGCCAGCCCAGGCTTGCCCAGGGTCCCAGTTTCCTCCTCTGCTTAGCTCCCCTAGAGGTTGCAGCTTGGGGCAAGCTGTTGTGGCTCATGGGATATGATACCTGTGTACCCTCAGATACTGAATGCCATCAAGCCATTTGGAGAGTCTCCTAGAGTGCTTTGGCTAGAGGGAGAGGAAGAAATGGATTACGCACTCCCCCCATACTCTGTGACACATGATATGTGAGAGATGTGAAGCATGGCTACATGTGATGTACACATATGTGAAGCACATGTGTATGTATGCTGGTTGGTGAGCTGGGAAACCTTGGTCCAGGCAGTGGTCACTATAGCCTAATTGATTTTCCAGGTCAGGACAGTGCCCCAGAGTGGTCAGTCCTCAGCCCTGTGGGTCCCCCACCTCCATCACCCAGCCTTTTATTACACACTCTGAGAGTGTCTCCAGTGTCCTGTCTGACAAAGACAGCCCCATCCCATTTTCCTGTCTGGCTGGACTGAGTGCAAGTAGGCTCTAAATGCCTAACATTTTAGTTGCTGCCCATCTCCCACCTTCATTGCCCAAACTGAAAGGGTGACTCTGGTTCCCCTCAGAGCAACTCTGCATTTAATTTTGTAATTTGGGAAGTGCCTGGTTTTAAACACCTGCTTTTTCTTGCTCTGCCCTCCTTCCTTCTCCTTCACTGCTCTAGTGGCCTCACCCCCAGCCAACTTGCTCTCCTAGTTCTAATGCCCTACGCTTCCTCTCTGATGCTCCTTCTTTTCTTCTCTGCTGTTTCTATGTCGGTCTTCTCTTTCTGTCTGCCTCTCCTGTCTCTCATGCCTCTCCCAGACTGTGGCATGTGGTTCTCCCACCGTCCTTCCCTAACAACATGACTACCTCATGTCTGCTTCAAGGCCGTAGCACGACTCCTCCGTCTGCCCATTCACTTTCCCCATTACCCTCCTGCCCCTCTGCTCTCTGTACCTCCATCTGACTCCTCCCCAGGCAGAATGCCCATCCCCAGGCCAGGTTTGGAGAAGACCTTCCAGCTTCCCTTGCATCTTTCTTCCTGGGATTAAGATGGGAGGGTTTTCTGTGGAGGTGATGAATCCAGGCACACAAGGGGACTTTTGAGATGGGGAAAGAGGAACACAACCCAGAGGCTCAGGATAAAATTCCTCCCTACCTTCTGTGCAGGGAGGCAGGTTTGCCAGTGGAGGGGGGTTGGGACCTTCCTTCCCAGCTGAAGGAAAAGAGAGGAAAGAAGAGTGGGAATTGGGGGCTCTGCAGCCCAGCAACTTCCTGCTCTGTGCACCTTGAACACGAGCTGACGGGGTAAGGGTGAGAGGAATCCATTCTTCTGGGGTGCTGGAAGGGAGATCTTTGTACAGGACAGGGGCAGTTGGCTCATTTTGTTTTGTTTTATTTTTAATTCAGTCCTGAAGCCATTTTTCTGTTGACCTATCATAGAAGAACAAGTTTGACTTCTATTTCCTGTGCAGAGAAAACAATGTAATTTATTTGATTTTGCACCTCAGTCTCTCATTGAAGCATAGAATGTGGCATCTTTTCTCCCTAAATGCATCTTTTTAACTGATTGGCATATCAAGGGTTAACTCTGGTTTCTAGGCTAAATGAGAAATAACTAGTCTATCTCCCCAACCCCCCCCCCTTTTTTTTAAACAGTGAAATGTCTCTCAGCAGAGTTGAAGCTTCCTCAGACCCTTTCAGCATCTGTGTTTATTACACTCTGGTGTCACTCACGTTTGACAATTCACCTACATTTCTTCCCCTCCCCCTCCTTCAACCAGCCTAAGATAACACTGAAGATTATTAATGTTGGTTTTGTATCTTGTTAAGGACAGAATTGTCACTTGTACTATTTCTGTAGCATTCAGCATTGCTGTGGCTAACACCACTCTATATGTTTCATCATTGCTCTGAAGGTCAAAAGCCTCGTTTTATTTTGCTGGTTTGATTTTTTTTCCTAAAGGGGGAAAAAAAAAACCTGCCCTGAATTAAATGGCTGTTTTAACAGTAGGCTCTTAGCATTACACCACATAGTCATTTTTCATGTTCTTGTTTAACAGGCACTGAGGTTCTGGTTTAAATTAAATAGCTGCAAATGAGACAATTTATAACCCATTAGGTTGGGTGGAAAATTGTTTCTCAAAAGCAAATAAGTAATAAATCTGGTATCTGCCTATAACTCACAGTTGATAAGAAAGTGGCCATTACTCACTAGTATTATATATGATTTGGGCTCTGGGTAATTTGGAAGTGTTAGGTTTGTGTCTTTGTAGCAGTATTTTTATTAGAAAGGAGTCTATTGGCCTTTTACAGGGTATTAATCCTTTTCTCACCTACCATTGATGCCTTACGTTTTTTGAGTCTCATTTTAAAACCTTCCTTTTTTTGATGCATGACAAGTATAATCATTATCTGCTCATTTATTTGTATTTAGTTTATGCTATATTATTTAATTATTTCTCCAGCATCTTTCTCTTTACAAATAAGGCAAATTTTTTTAGTGTTAAACCAAGGCATTGATCATGTATCTGTCCTTATAATGAATTAATAAACTATTTTCCAACAATGTGGAATTCTCTTTTGGAACTAATGTCTAGAATTTCCTAAGCATTTCTGAATAGAGAATGTATTTCCAACCAGATGGGAAATGTTGGTTTTTGAGGGTTGAGAGCAGGTGGTTATGGGAAAGAACTGAACCATCTTCCTCCCTCAACAGGCACTTAGGAAAAAGACTTAAACTTAGGAAACATGTGTGCATTGATGATACTCTTTTAGACTCTCTAGGGATCACTTTCCATCTGGACACACTTTTTTTTTTTTTTTCTTAACTTTTCTCAGCACAAGAGAGGAGTGAATGAACGACTCCAGAGATTTGGGGCTCCACAGCTATTCTGTATAACTCTGGTCTCCAAAATTGCTCATGGGTGCATATTAACACATGTAGGCATGTTCAGACACCCACCTATGCACACTCACTTTCATAAACACC
The DNA here is from genome assembly GCA_004026585.1 of Noctilio leporinus. Lineage (NCBI taxonomy): Eukaryota > Metazoa > Chordata > Mammalia > Chiroptera > Noctilionidae > Noctilio > Noctilio leporinus. The sequence goes on from PVIW01005610.1 coordinate 26,936, forward strand.
TTGGTGTCCATTAACTCAATTATGGCACACAGTCACATATAAAAAACTCCACATTCATACCCCACACTCATTTCAGGATCATGGTTGTCAGCTGCTCTGCTAAGATCTAAGGGCCTAGTGCTTGCTTTTCTACTGGAGGGAACCAAAGCCAGAGGCTGCCCTGCACAGGACCACCTCTGCAGTAGCTGGTGAGCCAGACCAAGTTAATTGACAGATCACACGGAGAGATACTGAACATTTCGCATGTTATAGAATAGCCATTATTTGCATATCACTCTCAGGCCAAGGGTTGTGATAAAGAAGAATTAAACACTTGTCAAAATGAATTTAAAGTGACAGCAGCTTAGGACACCCATTTGACCTCTCCAAGGCCAGGACAAGCCAAGAAGGGGTTGTTGAGAATTCAAGCCTGTGGAAGGGAGTTCCAGGATGCGGCCCCTCCCCTCCCTTTCCCATAGCTGGCCAGCAGAAGTCCATCATTTCTGCCCTTCCTTACAACATCAGTTCGGGGCTCCGGTGTGCTGGTGTCCCCTGACCCTGACTTTCTCCATTCCTTCCACTGCCCGAATGCCTCAAGTGCTTGTCTCTCAGACTCAACTTCTGATTGCTACTACAGAGTCAGGAGTCCCTCGGCTGCACAAACCCCATTACTAATACACTTGCCTCATTTCTGGAGGCCTGCACTTCTTCAGTTATCTGCACAAAGATTAGTTTTATATGTGGCTCACATTCCGGATTCCAAGATTACTGAGTTGGTATCAAAAGAGAGACTTAATTATTCCTCTGCCATCCCAGTCCAATGCCAGTGGAGCAAACAGATGAGTGAGGCAGAGCCTACTTCCTTTCCATTTACTGCTCCCAGAGCTTAGTAGGTGCTCAGTAATGTTGATGGACTAGCCCATTGTGCTGGAGTCTACAGAAGATCATGTGATAGTAGTGGTGAAGATTCAAGGTCTCTGAGGGCTAACATGCTCATGTAATCTCCTAGCAGGCATGCCTACCTTCTATAATATTCTCACACAGGATCTATGTTGCCTCCTTATTTGTTTTCTGGTGTGAAACTTTAATATTTCTTTAGGCATAGAAATATCAGTTGGGAATTTTAACTTTCAATTTGCTTTTTCAGTTCCCAGGTCATTTGTCAGGACCTGTGTGGTTTAAAGGTCCCTGGGGATGAATAGGAGAGAGGTAATTATTATTTTTCAGGTGAGCTCAGAGAGTGACTGCCTGGGTTGGCTGGGGTACAGTGCGGTCAGAACTGGGTCTGAACCCGGGTTACTTTGGCGTTCTCATTGTCCTGTGGGTCGGCTCTCCCCACCCCGGAGGAAACTGCTTTCCCACCCGTCCTACCTCCAGTTCACCTAAGCCAGAACGCTTCAGTCCAGAGGCCAGTCTTGCAGCTAAACGTCCTAGCCTTTGAGTGAAAGGACCACAAACCCATGGAAATCCGTATCTTTGACAACTTTATGCAGTTTTGAGGGAAATATAGGCTTGGACACGGTGGAGGAAGGCGCAGATGAAAAGAGGTGGTCAGAGCGAATTCCGCAGCCCGGACCCACTCCTCCGCAGCCCGGACCCACTCCACAGTCCTCGGGGTCTCCGATTCTTCATCCCACAAGTTCTGGGCTGGCCCAAGCGCGGGTGGGCACTGGGCTGTAGCCTGGGACAGCACCGGCCGCTCCAGCCACAGTTCAAAGCGCAGGGGGCGCGTCCGCTGAGCAGCCGGGAATGTCCGGCCGCTTAAAGCGCTTGCCGGCTCTTTTGTTCCCCAGACCCGGCCTGCGGGGAGAAGGGGCTGGGGGAGGGGACCGGAGGGGAGGGAAGGGGGGCGGCAGGCTGCGAGCGGAGGGAGGAGGGCGGGGCGGACGCGGGCAGTGTGATTGCAAAGCGCGCACCCCGGGCGAGGCTGACAGATCGCCGGGGTAGGTGCAAGATGGCGCAAGCGGCGCTCCCCCGGCGCCCCCGGAGCTCCTAGGCAGGCATGTGGCCCCAGCCCCTCGCCGCCCGGGCTCGGCCCCGGCCGGTGCCCCGGCTCCGGCCCCGGCGCCGGCCCCGCGGTACGCTGTGAGTCGGGAGAAGCCCCGGAGCCGCGCGTCGCCGAGTCGAGCGGACCGAGAGCCCCATGGCTGCTCTGGGCGCCGCGCCCCCGCGCCGGCCCTGGCTCCTGCTGCCTCTGTTGCTGCTGCTGCCGCCCGCGCCGAGTGTTGGTAAGGGGGGGGGCTCCCGCTTCAGAGCGGCTGCCGACCGAGCCCCGGGACGGCGAGAGGGGAGTAAGCAGGCACGAGGGGCAGACCTGGGGAGAGCGGCGCAGACCTGCGGGCGGACCTGGGGCAGGAGCGACTTGCCCGGGACTGGCGCCGGGCAGGGCGGAGCCAGGGGAGAGGGCACCCGGGCCGAGCTGCTGCGGGCGGCGGTAGGATGCTGAGGACGGAACCCTTGCGGAGAGACCGGGCTTAGCCCGAAGCGGCTCCAGGACTCGGGGACAAACCCTACGCCTCCAGACCGAGGGTCAAGGGGCGCGGCAAAGCGGGAGTTAGGCAGGCGGACCGGAGTTGGGGAGCGAGGGAGACCAACGAGGGGTGCGGGCACAGGACTGAGTCTCGTCCGAGGGGGCAAGCTGGGATCCGAGGAGTCCGGCGGCGGGCACAGAGTGGTCCGAAGCGACCGAGACTGAGACCGGAGACAAGCAGACCAGGGGGAACGGAGGCCAGGACCCAGCGGGCTGCGCGGGGCAGACAGGACTGGATTTGGAGGTAGCGGGACTGGGGAAGAGAGAGAGAGAGAGAGAGAGGAAGATTACCGGTGGCCGTACAAGGGGATGGGGAGACCCAAGAGGCACCCTGCAAGCTGAAGAAGGGGAACGAATAGAAGCTGACCAAGAGCGAGCGCGCGCGAGGATGCCCACGTGCCCGCCCTTCCTCTGAGTGTGCACGGGCGCAGCGGCCCTGTCCCCAGGCTCGGGGATCTGCTGCCCAGAGCTCTGTAACAACCCCTCTTCTCTCAGGGGCTGTAATGGGTGCAGATCTAGTCCTTTCCCTCCTATCCTGGGTCGAATTCTCTCTCCTCTCAGCTCCGAGAAGCAGACTATCTCCTCCGCTTCTAGGAGAAACTTTATCCCCCAGTTGCTGTTTGGGGGTTGGGTTGGGGGCTGAGGCAGTTGAAACACAGGTCATAGAAAAGAAGGGTAGGGGTTTGAAGGGGCTAATCCTCAAATGTCTTAAAATAGTCCATATCCACGAGGCTGTGGAGATGCCTATAATCCCAGCCTTTCTCCTTCTTTCTCTCCACTCGGGAGGGCGCTGGTCTGCTAGGCAGGGAAAGCTTCAGGATCGCTAGTTTCCTGGAAATGTGAGGAGGGGTCTGTGGCTGCCCTTTCAGCACAGGTGAGTTCTATCTCTTGCAGTGAAATTGTAACTGGTCTGGTGAGTTGCTTCTTGGAGAAGTTGGCGACTTGGCATCATGCCCAGGAGTGGAGCACTTGTCTACCTCTTAGGGCTTTTCCTGATTACTCCATCACACACTTTTCCTTTCCCTCCTTCCCACTCTTCTTTCAGCTCTTCTCTCTTCTGCAGGAATGAATCTGTTGCTGTGAGTAAAGGTTCTAGGAACCCCCTCTCCTTGAATTTTGGGAAATCTATGTTGACATTTGGTACCCCTCATCTCTCCTTAAGACAAAAAAGCAGAAGGAGGAAGGGGTAGAGGATGGATTGCCCAGCACTATCCTAGGGGAGGGGCAATGGCATTGGGCCATAGCATAGCCTGTACTTGGTAGTGGGTCCACACTCCCTGCTCCTGACCAGGTACCCACCAGGACTTGGGTGGTTTTGCCAGCAAAGAGAAGCAATGTTTTATTTCTGTTCCATTTTATATTTGCCTAGAACTTTTTAATTTTTTTTATTTATTGATTTGAGAGAGGGAGAGACACTAATGTCTCTCGTCAGTGTCTCTCATCATGAGAGATGCCAAGTCGCATCATGAGAGACACTCATGAATGCATGCATTCATCAATTCTTGCATGTGCCCTGATCCAGGACACTTTTCATAGTGCCTTTAAGTCTACTAATGGTATCCACAACCCTATGGCCCAAGTTGTATTATCGTTTTCCTGATTTAAACAGATGAGAAATGGGAAACCAGGACATGTGGAATGCTTTACCTAAGATCACACTCTGAAAATCTGTGACACTTCATTGCTTAATCATGGTGATCAAGGAAGTGGCAGCAGCTGTGTTGGAATCAGTCTTGCTTTAGGATCCCAGATTTGTAACTATTAAGTGTGAGACCCTGGACAAGTTGCTTAATGATCTCTAGGCTTCCATTTCCTTGTGAAAGAGGAAATAGTGTAAATAACATCCATCCCTCTTAGGTGGCTTGTTGATTAAGTAAAATGCTGTATGAGGTGACATGTCACAATACAGAATGTTCTACATATTAATAGAGATTCCTATTAACATTACAGAGAGATGGAGGGTGGGATATACAAATCCTGTGAACTTAGAAATCCTGTGTGTAGAGTTTTTTCTGTCTGCTTATTCCACACTAACCTCACCTTTTCCTTTATTCTCTCCTGCACAATGCAGGTCTTGACCACTCTGCTGAACTGGCATTTGCTGTGGAGCCAAGTGATGATGTTGCAGTCCCTGGGCAGCCTGTAGTGCTGGGCTGCAGGGTGGAGGGGACCCCTCCAGTGAGAGTCACCTGGAGGAAGAACGGGGTGGAGCTGTCAGAGAGTACTCACTCCACTGTGCTGGCCAATGGATCCTTGATGATCCATCACTTCCTACTGGATCAAGGAGGCAGCCCTTCAGATGAAGGTGACTATGAGTGTGTGGCACAGAACCGCTTTGGGCTGGTGGTCAGCCGGAAGGCTCGAATCCAGGCTGCAAGTAAGTGGGCACCCTTTATTTTGTTCCCGGACTCTGGGTGGATGGCATGGGGAGCAGGGGGAGCAGTTCCGTGTTACGCATCGTTCCAGGGGACTAATATCTCAGTATAGGTCAGTTGAAAGGGGCATAGCAGGAATTTATGGTGGTGAAATTATATCATATACTAATTTAACTGATTGGAATGTGATTTGGCCATTCCAAGAATATAGCCAAATGCTGTGGCAGAGAGAGGGACAGAAAGTGAGCGCTTTATCCAACTTTGTGTATCTTAGTTTCCATATGCCTGTATATGGTAAGCTTCCTGGTCCATTGAGTATGAGTCTTTTGTTTTAAGATAAATAGTTGTCATACTTTTGGTTTATTTAAGATATTTTTTAAGGGAAATTTTGGCTGCATGGAATTTTTAATTATGCACTAACTTTCAAACCTTTTGGGTAGGATAAAACCTCATTATATCAGCAATGACATTCTGAAGCTTATCAAAAATTTGCTTTACAAAAAATATGGTAGAATGATTTCAGAGTTATCACAATAATGGCATTAGCATTACTCCCACTCACCTTCAAATGCAGATGTGCTTTTTTTTTTTTTAATTACAGTTTTATCAAGGTATAATTGACAATAAAGTCATAAGATACTTAATTGTACATTGTAGTGACTTGGTATCTGATGTGCTCTTTTGAGTAGGAGAGAAAAGGCCAGGCAAGGTGTTTCAGCTCTAGAATTGTGCTCTGCTCGAGCTGATGGTGGGTGATAGAAAACTGGTTGTGTGTTACTGCCCTGTCCTGCAAAAATTCTCTTGTTGTTGAGTGTAATCTGTGAACACTCATGGGAGTGAGTTGCATAAGCCAAAATCATCTACATATCTAGGGGAGATGGCAGACTCTTGTTGGGGGCATGGATGAGAACCACTGCTCCTGAGAAATGACAAAAGTTTTGGCAGGTGCACACGTTCTCCACCCCATTATGTTTGCACTTCTTAGGTAGAGGGTTCCCTTAAAGAGGCTGCTTTAACTTTGGTTGATGGTAAGTAATTCTAGCTGATATTCATTAAGCACTTGCTACATGAGGGGTACCCTGCGTGCTTTACAGGAATTTTCTCATTTAGTCATCACAAGGACCCAGGAAAATAGGCAGTTATCATCCCCCTTTTACAGATGAGAAAACTGACACTTAGGGGGACTTGGGGACATTCTGCTAAGCAGTGAGGCCAGGACTGCAATCCCGGCAGTCTGACCCCTACACCCTCCGCTTGACTCCTATGGTACACAGCCTCTTTCCTGTCTGATGGCTGACAAGTTTCTTCCTGGCTTTGAGGGCACTTGCACAGTTGCTCTGAACTGCTGGTGAGTGATGAATCGTTCTGAGGCAGGAGCCTTCTCGTTGAGCTTAAGATCCCCTTTGTTCTGAGGAAGGCTGATCCGGCCCCCATATGGAGCTCTCTGGGAGGCAGCCCTGGACCTGGAGACTGAATCATTTCTGGCTCAGCGGCCCCACGTTGCCTGGCCCTCCTGGCAGTGTAGGGGGAGACTGGTGCCGCCTCTGAGCAGATGGCTGGGTGTGAGGAAGAGAAGCATGGATAGAAAGTAGAGACCTGCGGAAGCCTGCAGGTGGGAGAAACGAGGTGTCTCAGGGAGATGACCCCACACTCCCTGGCCTACGTCACCACCAAGGAATAGATGACCTCTGCATTACCAGCCTCGAATTCTGGGAGATAAATCCCCAGGTGTTTCTATATAGTTAATTGTAACTGTGCTTTTCTATAAATGGTAATACTTTCAAGATGTTTGGTTTCCTTAAACTCCTAACCATATAAAAAATTGCACTGAGGGCTCTGGCGGTGGGGAGGCAGCAGAGGGTAATGTCAACCTGGTTAAGCCTTTGGTGTCGGGGACAGCTGGGCACGTTGCCCCAAACACTGGCAATGTGGTATAGGCCTCTCTCTCCCCTTGGGGCTGGTGGCCCCAGGGGAAAACAGACCAAGTGACTGGATCCCCTTTTCTCACTTCATGGGCTGATGCCCCTAGAAACGTCCAGAGCTGCTTAGCTGCCTAGGTTGTCTCCTTTGGTAATAGCTCCCTGCCCATGTGCCTGCAGCAGTGCAGATGTTGTGTGACATGGGAGAGTGCTTTCCTGAAAAGGTGTGAGGAGCCCTCTGGAGCCCCCTGCTACTCCTGCCTACTCTGCCAGCGCTTATGTGGAGGGGGCAGGCTAAGCACCCCTCACAGACATGCAAGCCGCCCAGAGGACTTAACGCAGTGAGGCAGGTGGGATCCAGGGCTGTGCGGGCAGGTCTGCTGGGGCATCTGAGGCCAGCTGCTGGGAGCATCCTCCTTCCATCCCAGTGGGCTCGGACGCTGCCTTTGAAAGGGGGTCTGACCCGGGTGGCCTAAACGATGGGCTGACTCCCTGGGGCCTTCAGTTCCAAGTGTCTCCCTTTCAGGACGGAGTGGGGCAGGGTCCTAACAGTACTCAGGCTTCTAGCATGTCTGGTTTCTCTGCCTTGCTGTTCCATGTGCTTATTGTTTGGGGGTGAAAATGGAGACACTTGTTAAGGAGGAGGCCCTGGGCCTATCAACCTCTCTGTGGCCCAATTTCCTCCCCTGTGAACTGTACATCCTACTTTGTGAGGTGGTTGTGTGCACATCCCACACACTGCCTGGCACACAGGCACTCGGTAGTGGGAGCCAGCACTTTCATCTTTGTTTACAGGCATCCTCTCTGACATGGCTAACAGAAGCAAGCCTCCAGAGTCAGCTCCCAGCCTGCACCTTTCTCCCTCCCTGGGATTCAGTCAGGGAGCACTCTAGGGAAATCTATCAGGGAAATCATTATCCGTGTGGGACTTGTTCTGTTTTAACCCCTTCCTGGGAGGGCCTAGGGATTCTCCCGAGCCTTTGGGTATAGCTGAAGCCATTTCTCTGGAGGGGCTTTAGGGAGGGCATGAGAGTCACCTGACCCAAGGGAATATGTGCTCTGGAGGATCGGATGAGGTGAGTGTCTGGGTGATTGCTCAAAGAGGGATGGGCTAGCTACAGGAGGGGTGATAATTGGGGAATCCACCCCAGCTCCCCTCAAGCAGGAGCCCTCTGTTCCTGCCCTTTAAGTCCTGGCCTCAGTTCTTGGTGTCAGGCCCCTTGAGGGAACTGGAGGGAAGAGCTATGTGATCTAGAGTGGGACTTCTCAAACTTGACTGGGCCTGTGAATTTCCTGGGGGTCATGATAAAGTTCAGATTTGGAATCAGTAGGTCTAGGCCAAAGGGGACCTGGATGTCTCACAGGAGTCCAGATGCTGCTGAGTCTCCATTTCCTCATCTTTAGAATGGGGAAATAATATTTACCAAGGAGAAATCTTATGAGGATTACCTAGGATAATGTGAATAAAGAATTTAGCAGGTGCAGGGCACATAGAAAGTGTTCCTTAAAGATTAATGATTATTACTCTGGGTAGGTGTTAGAGGTGAGAAATGTGAAGTTCTAAACTCTGTTCATTGTGTTGCTTCCAACAAATCCAGACCCCTAGAAAGAGGCAGTGGGGTGTGGGGAAGGGGAGAACGTCCAGTTCTAGACCCCTGATGTCCCCACCTTAGTAAGTCAGTACTTCTTGGGCTCTCAGTTACCCACTTCTAAAGTCCATACTATTCTCAACCTGCCTGAGAGAAAGCAATTGAACCAGCTGCTCTGAAATCCTCTTTCAGTAGCCAGATCCGTGGTTTTGTGGATCTGCGGGCAGAGTCTAGGCACAGGTCTGTGGAACCAAGTCCAGGTGGGGGTCTGGAAAATTATGGGCTGGAGCTGCTGGGGAGTAGGGCTAGAGTGGGGGCTTATTGGATTTAGGGGGTCCTGTAGGGCCTCTGTCCAGCACAGTGGGTTGCGGAGGGAAGTTGTTCCTGGGGCAGTGGCTGGTAGCCCTGGAGGCATTTGTCACATGGAGGTTGTATCCTCAGATCTGCCACGACCCGACCCTGGCTCTTGTCTCCTCCTGTAAGAGCAGCTCAGCTTGCGTAGCCCTGAGGAAGTCTTCCCTCACTGGCCCTCAAACGTTCACTGGGACAGTAATCAGGTGCTGCAGCTGAAGCGTCATTGGTGTGATGAGTGTGTGGCCATGCCTAGGCCTACTCTCCTGCCAGGCAGCTTACCCAGACGTATGCCATGGCACAGAGGTAGGTGCAAATGGGTAAGGTTCAGGCCCTTTGACCTGCCAGTTAGCACCCCATAGACCAACCCTCTCCCACACTTCTGAGAAGCTGTAATGTGGGAGGGAAAGACCCTTGCATGGAGACCAGGCATCCTGTGTAGCTCTGGGCAAGTCACTCACCCTCTCTGGACTTTGCTTTTCTCATTGTAAAATTGGGTGATTGGACTGAGGCTCATCTCTGCCTGAAGGTATTAAGGCTTCCTTGTCATCCAGCCAGTCCTTGGGATATGCCTGCCTTCTTTGGCCTTCATGTCCCAGTCTGTTCTTGTCCCTGCTTCTCCTTACCCAGTCCTTCCCTAAAGACGACTTAGCTTATAGTAATTTCTTCTGCCCACTGCTAAGGCAGGCAGTATTTGTGGTCTGTGGTATTCAAGCTCAACCTTCCTGTTAGAGATACTGCTTGCATTGCTAGGTAACTGGTTTGTGGCTGGATATTCCATCTGTCTCCTCAACTAGATTTTAAGCTCCTAAAGGGTTTCTCTCTCTTTTGTATTTCTCACTTCTCTCTCTTTTGTATTTCTCACGTCCCCTGCCTGTGGAGCTTGGTAAAAACTAAATGAACATGTGGCCTTCCTGCAAGCTCTGTCTCTCTTGTTTTTCTCTCTCTGTTTCTCTTTTGCGCTCGCTCTCTCTCTCTCTCTCTCCCCTTGTCTATCCTTGTCTGTCTCTCTCTGGCTCTAATTGATAGCATAGCTCAAAGGAACAGAAGCTTGTGAACAGGAAGAATCTGTAGGGGAATATAACACACTCAGAGCACACACAAGCATGGGGTAGCTGCCGCTTCGTGTTTCTCTCTGGAGGAACTGAGACTCTCTTCCTCGCCAGATGGGGTGTGAATCAGACCAAATTGTCTTGGTATCCCTCATGGTTGGGTCTTAGGGTCTCCTGCCTAGGACTTTATTCCCTAGCTGAATGAGGCTTGTATCCCCAGGCCCATTGGCCCCCATTTGTTTGGGAAGAGCCCCCCTCACTTCCACCCACAGGACTTGAGTGTGGAAGTCGAGTAATTCTGGTTCCCACACCTTGGCTCCACTGTCGAAGGCAGCCAGCTGGCCCCTTGAACACAATGTGCAAATCTTCTCTGTTCCTGTTCCCGGCATTGTCCCTGGCCAGGCGCCTTGGCTGGGAATGTGGGCCGGTGAATAGGAGAGGCATTTGCAGCCTGCAAATGAAACAGGCCCCAGCCCCCCTTAACTCCCTGTCCCCTCCCCACCCCCAGGGAGAAAGGACTTTTTCACTCCTGGCCTTCTTGGATTGCCTTTCTCTCACTGCAGAGTTCCTGCAGGCGTGTGTGTGTGTGTGTGTGTGTGTGTGTGTGTGTGTATGTGTGTGTGTATGTAAGAGAGAGAGACTTTTCACAGAAGCCTGAAGGCTGTTCTACACAGTCTTCAATAAAAGTAGGATGGAACAGAAGGGTACCCAGGATGGATGGAAAAGCAAACTGCTCACTGCTGTCTTTGTTTAACTGGACTGAGCGATTTCAAAAATGTCTGCCTTGTGTAATTAACCTATGGCTCCTTAAGATTCTCTGGCCATAGCCTTGATGCAGCCAGGAAGGTAGAGACCAGTGGCTCTGTGTGTGTGTGTGTGTGTGTGTGTGTGCACACCTGTGCCTCTGCATCTCTGTATTGCCATATGCCTGAGAATACCTAAAGGATGGGCATGGAGCCTGGGGTTGGGGTCCAGCTCTCCGTGAAGGGTCTTCTTGTAGGAATCCATCTCTCTTTGAGCTTTGTGGCCAGGCTAGAGAGCTAGAGGGGACAGAACTGGTGCCAGGCAACAGGCAGTGGTAGATACTTTTATCAGTCCCCTGCTAGACCTAATAAAATTATCAGCTGAAGTGATAGAGGAGGAGGGAGGCGAGACCTAGGTCATTGGTGGAAGGGTCGGGGAGACCACCCTGATGAGCATGTGTGCATGGCCACAGTACCTCTGGAAGCCTAGGTCATAGGTTTCTTCATATTCATCAGTCAGGAGGCAACAGTCTGGCTTCAATCGGAGCCTGCTGCACTGTGCTGCTCCATCCTCCCCAAAGGATTGCTCTTTGATTTCTGAGCTTGCCTCCCCCATCCCCAACTTTGTTCACCTTGTCCCAGGAAATGTAACCCTTTGTGATGGCCCGCAAATATAAAAGAAGGTGAGAACAGAGAGTCATCTTTATAGACTGAGGCAATCCTGGTGGCTTCCTGGGGCGGGTGTGTGTGTGTGTGTGTGTGTGTGTGTGTGTGTGTGTGCGTGCGTGGATAGGTGATATTGGGACCCAGTGAAGATGGAAAGGGCAGAGGCTGTACAAAGTCCCGAAGCAGGGTAAGCAGGAAGTGCGGTAGGTCGCAGAGAGATGGATGTGCTGAAGGTCACAGTGGTGGAGAGTGTGAACTTAATACAGGCCAGCCAGCCACCTGAGTCAGGCAGTGAGAGAAGAATTTCATGCCAAGGGCTCACATCTCAGCTTCTCCCTCCCACAGACCCTTCTTTATCTTTTCTCCAGGCCTTGGTCTGGAGGCTCTTTGACACTCCCACATGCACAGCCCCTCACCACTGCCTGAGGGTCTTTTATCTGTATCATCATCCCTCATCCCTAGTTTCTCCTGCCTTGTCCTACCTTCTGTCTTCCTTTCTCCAGCTCCCCTCTTTCTGTTGCCCTGTCCATCCTCCTGTCTCTTTCTCCATTTGTGGTGATTTTAAGTCCACTATCCTCTGCTGCACTTGGAGGGAGATCTTTCTGTTTCAGGAGCAAAGTAGGTGAGCTAAGGACTCAGAACAGAGCAAAGAGAGAGGAAAAAGACAGAAGAGAGTCAAATTCATAGAGGATCCCAAAGGAAAGGGTCCCTGGCCTCCCCAGTAAGTTGAAGCCTCCCGGGAGGCAGACCTTCATTGAGAGGAATCTGAGAACACTGGCCCCTGCTTGGGGCCTGTCTCTGAGCCTGGACACTGACCACAGTGGGTGGTGGGGGCAGCTCTCTGGAATGCTGGTGTTGGGTTGCAGTGCAGATGTGAGCAGTGATAATGGGCAGGAACTGGACTTTCTGGTCTGGCTGCTGCCCCCAAGGCCATTGGAATGTGAGGGGGAATAAGCAAGAGGCCCCAGGGACTTGGGGTGGGCAGATGGAGACCAGACCACCTAAATGGAGAGGAGGGGACAGACCACCAGGAGAGAGAACCGAGTTCTAGCCCTGTCACTGAATTGCAGGCTGCAACGAAAGCATCCTAAATTTCCCAGTCCATGTAGGTCCTTGGAGGTCTTCTTAGCCTCTAGGTCAGATCCCAGGCATCCAGAGCTGTGAGAGAGACTTTGGAGCTCTTCTGGTCCAATCTTCTCATTTTACAGACTCAAAAACTGAGGCCCTGGCGGGGGGGGGGGGGGGGGGGGGGGTAACCTGCTCAAGCATGGCTGGTCTTCTAGCGTAGGCAGGTGAGCGAGCCACTTGGGTCCCTTGAGCTTCACTTTTCTCTGGTTGGAAAAGGGAGGATCCTTTTATATCTTCCCAGGGCAGTCTGGCAGGCATGTTTCTGTTTTTTTGGGGGGTGGTCCTTCCATGCCCCAGGCTTCATCAGTGGTTGTAGGCCTGGATGTGTTTTAACCAACAAACCTTGAATGGGGCTCTTGACATCCATGGCCTATTACAGAGGGTCCCTGAGTTTCCCAAGCATACTGGATGCTGAGCTGAGTGGTTTGAGGGCTACCTCTGTGTTGGTGATGAACTAACTAGTTAGTTGTAGAAGCAGTCTTAGTACTATGGAACTGTCTTAAGCTCTTTATGTATTAATTTAGCTAATTCCCACAGTTGCATTAATAGGTATCACTAGTCCCATTTTACAGATGAGTAAACAGAAGCCCAGAATGATTAATTAACTTGCTGAAGGGTACAGAGTACGTAGGTGAACTGGGATTTAAACCCAGGTCTGCCTGACCCACAATTCAGTGGCTAGAATTCCTTAAAAGGGGCTAGAATCCTTTGAGAACATAATCAGTATTAGTGCCTCAAAAATAGAGGCAAGTACAGGGGTATGTGCAGGGTGGGAGTGCTGAAGTTTTGGGAGTAGAGAACAGCTTAGAACCATCTGAAGTGGTTCCCACTTCAGATGGGGCTACACCCCAACGCCCTTCCCCAGGTACTGCTGGAGGCCCTTGGAGAGTGTGGAGGGTCATTTAGGCTGGGATGCTCTGCAGGCTCTGCTTAGAATCTTGCCCTACCTGTGAGGTTAGGCAGGGCTGGCTATGTGGGGGCAGGGCTGGCCAGAAAGGAAATTGGGAGGGAGAGTGCTGGGACTGATGGAGGTAGAGGTGGGAGTTGCTTCTTTCCGAGGAGGGAAGACAAGTTACCCTCCCCCTGGGGCCCCCTCAGCTCCCTTTCTCTTTCTAGTTTTCCGGAATAATGATGCTGATTGCTCCACATCTGTCATAATTACTCTTTGTTTGAAAATTCAGAACAAATCACAGGAGAGGAACCGGTGTGGCTCGAGAAGCATCCTTCTCCCCAGGGGTGCTGTTGAGGGGGAGGGGAAGTAGGCAAAAGCCATAATCAGGCTGGAGGAGCCAGGCTGCTGATTCTCCTCGCCTGGGCAAGGGGGCCCAAGGCCTCCGGGAGTTGTATGCCCCCACCCCTAGCCCAGGCCACAGTCCTTACCTGCTGTGGTGGCTGGGAGATTCTGCTTCCACCCCAGCCTGAGGGTCCCCTGCCCTCTTGGCCCTGCTGAACAATGGGTTGGGGGAAGGCTGCACCGTAACCTGAGCAGCACAGCAGGAGGAACAGCTCCAAGGATGGCTTATTAGCAAGAAGAGTGGGGCGGGTGGGCGTGGGCCCTTGGAAAAAGGGCAGGCATTGGGTGTCAGGTGAGAACCAGGAAAGGGGCTGTTACTTCCAGGGAGCCTACAGCGGCCCTGAATACTCAGTGCTTTCACATTCACTTCTCCACAACCTGACTCTGGTGAGGGTCTTGTTTGGAGTTCCCATCCCCGGCCTGAAGGACCTTGATTTAGGGGGCTGATAATTCCTGGGTCATGAGCCGAAGCCTGTGGGCAACCCTCCATCCCACCTCCCAAACGAGCCCCTTCCCACCTGGGATTGTGTCCACAAAGATTCCAAGCACTTCTGCCAGGAGAAATCAAGGACAACCTAGAATGCATCCCCAAACCGTACTACTTGTAATGGAACCCTAGCACCCTTGGCTGGGACCATGGGGGCCTTCAGGCACCCTAAAGGACCTAAAGCTGGTGCAAGATGCACGTGGACTTGCACTGAAGGCTGGTTCTAGGTTCAAGCTTTGTCTCTCCCTGCAAGGTCTCAGTTTGTCTTTGTGGGAAGTGGGTGGGAACACCGTCCTGCCTGCCTTCTGCAGAGAAGATGCCTTCTGCCTTCTGCTGCCCATCCACAACGGAGGCACCTTTAGTTTATCTTTCAGCAGGGCAGAAACAGGACCCTATAGGAAGTGCCAGGCTTGGAGGGGACACCTCCTCTAATCCCACCATCATTGATTGAGGGTCATGAGAAGAGCTTGGACTTGACTCAGACACCATTATGCTTCCTTCTGTGCCCTCCCTGGCTGCCACTTCAGCAAGAAACTGCTTTTAAAATGTAAATATTCAGCTCATCCCTTTGTGCCTATGAACCCATAAGTTCACCTTCCTGAGCCTCAGTTTCCTCATAGGTGGCAGGTGGTGTGGAGAGGACCAGATCAAAAGATTCCTAAAGTCCCTCCCCACTTTTAAAATTCTGGGACACTGGCTGTTTTGTTTTAGCAGGGTTCCTCCTCCCAGTCTTTCTCCTCCCTGCCTCTCTCCAGGCTCGCTCCAGCTCTCTCCTTCTCCCTCCCTGCCTCCCATCTCCCGCTCTCCTGGAGAGATGGGTGGGCCTTCTCCTTTTGTAAATGTCAAGATCAAGTATTGCAGAAAAGGCTCTCTTGTCATTCTCTCTCTCTCTCTTGTCATTCTCGCCCTCTTTCGCTGACCCACCCCACTTGGTGGCCGCCCTCCAGCTCATAGGTCCAAAGCTGTCAGCGTGTCCTTGGGGCTCGCGGACCGTGTCCCCACGGAGTTTTGCTGTGCGCTCGCGGTCCCGCCTGCGCTCCCGGTCGCTTGCCAGGCCAGGGTAGAGACTCACTCTCCGCCCACAGCCCGAGGACAGAGGAAAGAGAGCGGCCCCCTGGAAGGGCCGAAAACATGCTTGTCCCTTGCAGGAGGTACAACCCCCTCCCCCCAGCATAAAGCGGCAGCTTCAGGACGTGCGGCTGAATCAATGTGCATTCAATTAACCCCGCACGGCGCAGTCGCAGGACTGTCAAGTCACCGCACCCCTGCGGGTCTGTGGGTGTGAGGGTGTGTGTGCATGTGGAAGCGTGTGTGAGTATATGTTGTCTGTGAATGTAATGTGCGTGTGTCCTTGCTTCCTGGAGCCCTCGGCTTGGTACCTGGGGATCACTACTTCCCTAACCGACCCAGGCCACTGTGGGAAGAGACTTGATCACTTGGTAACTCAGGAGCAGCCCCCCCCCCCCCCAACTGGGAGCCTGGAACTGGCCCTAGAGGGTGATAATAAAGCAGAATTGAGGTTGTGGGTTCCCACCTCCCTTTCTCCTAACTGGCTTGGGGTGTAGGCCAGGGATTTTTGACAAAGAGCTAGAGCTAGACAAAAGTTTGCGAAAAGACCTTTCAACGAACCGCTAGGCAGTAAAGGAAGAAAAGGGGTTCTCGGAGCCTTTTCGAATAGCAGACTTGAACACAGGGATGGGTGTTTGTTGCTTTAGCAGTGCTTGGGAGGGCCCTTACCCCTGGAGCAGACAAGATTGGGGAGTGGGTAAAGCTTTCCAGGTTTTGGTGACCCTACTACTCCTCTCCCCCTCCTGCCCATGTTTCTCATATCACCGCTGTGGGAGCTGAGGCTGAGAGAGCGCTGCCAAGTCCCAGGGGTACAGAGCTGGGACAGAAAGGTCCAGGTGCTCTTTCCAACATGTTGATTGGCCAAGTGGGATTTGGGCTGTTACCTCAGAGCCAGGATCTTAGAGAATTGAACTCCAGTATTTGGCTCGTGATAAACGATTCTTGGATCTTTTTCTGCCATTTTCACCCCCTTTTGGGTTTTGTTTTGTTTTGTTTTTTTGCCTCTTAATCCTGGCTTATATGGAATGTCATATATTCTGCAATAACTCCCTTCACCCTAATTTTTGGAGGTCTCTTAAAATTGTGTTCCGCACCTCTAGCACCTTAGAGAAGCCCTATCTAATTTAGCCCCACTTGCAGATTGCAGTAGAATATTTTTCCTTTTATTATGTCAGATTATCAATAATGATATTACATAGAATGAGTCTCAGGATTGAGCCTGTTTGATATTCCTGCCCTCTTGTGTTTCTGATTTTGCTTCTCAAATCAGTCATTTTCTCATCAAACCGTGACAAAATCAAGATAATTACAAGCAAGCTGCTAACAGTGATATTGATAGGATCAAGGCTTTCCTGAAATAAAGTGATAGCTTTTATTATATCATTTCAAGAAAGCTGTGTTCCCAGCTTTGCTTTTAGGGGATAAGGGGAATCAGAAGACTTTGTCTATTCTGAGACAGTGAGTATACAGCTTGTCCCTCTCACTGGTTTGAAAGCTCTTTGAAGGAAGGGACTAGCTTCTTTGCATCCTCAGTGCTGAGAGTGGAACTTGGCCTGGAGAAGGAGAGAGAATGAGGAACTGTGGTCCTATGAAATGGGACAGCAGAAACATTTCCTGCCTGCTGTGAATCCCTCACCCTCTGGAGCTCAACAGCCTGGGGCTGGCGGAAGGGCTGATAAAGTCTAGTCAGATATTGTTCCCCAAGGGCCTGCAGAGGTGATTTCACCTAAGCCATTCTTCCAGGCTTCTGAGTCCCTTTGTGCAGAGCTGAGAATGGCCTTGTGTGAATCTAACTGTGTCCTTAGTCTCCTATCCCACACTCTTCTGGTCTTAAAAAGCACCCCTCTTGCCCTGTCCTGTTCCTTTGAAACAGCCTTCTTCCAAGGTCCCACCGCTGGCCTGCTTCCTGGAATGTCTTCCAGGGTAGGCAAGGGATTAGACTGAGCAGAAGGTGCCATGACTTAGTACTAAGTAGGAAGGACTTGGCCTAGTGAGATCAGATCTCAGCCTTGCCACCCTAGGAGGGTGGCTACTGGTAGCCAGTCACCTCCAGGCTAGCTGGAGAAAGTCCCAGGATGCCACGCCACTGGCCTCATTCCCAAGAGAGCTAAAAAGCATCCCTCTGCCCTCCAGCTACTTGTCCATACTCTTAGAAAGGACTAGTCTTTCTGTTATCTTGCCTACCTTTCTGTTATCTTGAAAAGTCATAACTAGGTAACGAAGCATTCTGTGAACACAGGTTGCTGTGGAAATGGTAATGGGAGAAAAAAAGCATACTCTCATCATTATACTCATTATCTTTTTATCAGAATACTCACCCACAGAGCATTATTTTTAAAGTTACTTATGGTCTTGGGTTTGGAGAAAGAAGAGATGTGAAGGGAAATAGGCTTTTAAAAGCACTTTTTCAGTTAAAAGTATTGAGTCTCTAATTTAGGCTCTTGCTTTTTGAATAAGGGATCATTTTCCAAAGTATAATTTATCCGGGGATTAGACATTCAGGCACTGTTGCTGAAATCTGGGCAAACCATAAGGACACACATATAATAATATATAGTAGTAATTATATTTGTAGTTCCTGTTTGAATGGTCATTTTATTTTATTGATTTGAGAGAGAAAGAGAGAGAAACATTGATTTGTTGCTCTACTTATCTATAAGTTCATTGGTTGATTTCTGTATGTGCCCTGACTGGGAATTGAACCTGAAACTTTGGCATATGGGGTGATGCACTAAGCAACTGAGCTACCCAGCTAGGTCCAAAATGACCTTTGATCTGCTAACTAGCTGTGGTTTCTTTGGCTACATTTTTTTTCCCCTCTAGAACAGGAGGCTTGAAGCATATTCTTCAGGGTCCTTGGATCTGTGGAGGGGGTTCAGTGGCTAGAAATGGGGGGGAAAGCAGGCTAGATTGGTAGGTCTCCAGGCTTCCCACATCTTCCCCCACCACGGCAGCTCTGCTTTATCTTTTTGTTTTGTATTGTTTTGGAAGTCTAAACCAACTAACTAAGCAGATCAGTTAACTAGGCTGATTGGCCCAAGCAGAGGAGTGCAGCAGCAGCAGGTGCTGTGATGCCAACCAGGCTTAAGTTCTAGAGCCTTAGGCAGAAGAAATATGACTCTAAGATGAAGATTTAGGAGAATTAGAAAGGAAAACATTATGGATCACATCTGAAGTTATGACCAGGGTTGGTTCAGGATTGGGTCAGAAAAGCAATGAGCTATACTTACATTTATTTCTCCTGTAAAGTCATGCTTCTCATCAATCACTATTACAACTAGTGCTTGGTAATGTTAAATATGGTTGGTGGGGCAGAGCAAGGAACAGTCTGCTGGTCACTCAGTCACTCAACGTTGTTGTACATTCTTTAATTTTATTCTCAGATAAGTGGATGGCTGATCATTTGAGTTTGGCTGTGGATAGCCCACAAAGGGTTTATAATCTAGCTGTGGTAACATGGGCATTGGAAAAGGTTGTAGCTTCGGAAAGAGCTCTGTGATTTGCATCAAATGTGTGGTGACACTGAAGGCTCTGGGTTCAGACCAACAGCCTAATGTTGATCAGTAACATATAGATCTATTTTTTATCATTTGAAGACCCTAATGTATTACACTTTTCCTTCAGGCAGAAATAGTCTTAAGGGCCCGTCAGAAGAAATAGACAGAACGTGCTTTCAGGAGAGGGAATTGAGGGATATTAAAGCAGGTCAATTCTCAAATCCATAAATCTCCAAGAGCATCTATCCTATCCCGTACCTACCTTCCTCTGAGCTAAGTGCTCTGAGGAACAGAAAAATAAGACACTTCCTGATCTTGAAGGATGTCATTCCCTTGTCCTCCCCCACCCCAAAGAAAAACCAAGCTCATTTGGTGGTGATGGTGAAGAGAAGGCAGCCTGAAAGAGCACAGAGAATAGAATCCAAGTGTGCCCATCTGCACTGTGGCTTCTGATTTCTAAGCTGAGCTATTTCATACCCTTATATGTGAAAAAAGGTGAAATGCCTTAGGCTAGGCTCTTTTCTGATAGAGTCCTTTTCCTAGGGGATCTCCAGTCTTATCTACCTGCCCACCACTCTTCCTTGGATCCAAACAGTGGCCTCAGTGCTTTGGGCATTACATCCCAATTCTGAGACCTGGCTTTGCAGTTCCCCTAGAACTTGGATCCCCCTTTCCAGGCATTGCCCTCTTCCTTCCCGAGTTCTCCAGTCCCTTCCTCAATCCAGGCTCCCCGCAACTTCATCTTTTTTCCTCTTCTTTTCTGACTCTTTCTCTCCAGCCATTCTTTGAATTTCTCCAGCCCTTTCAGTTGGTGGCACACAGTTGGGCACTGGGATATATAAATTCCCAACTCTACCAATTGTTTCATGTGTTCAGAACGAAATCTAATTAGTCTGTTGAATGCAGGGCCATGCCTGTGTTTCTGAGTCAAGGACAGAACTGGGCGGCCACAGTAGATGCTCCTAAGAGTCTGCTGGTGGAGAAAGCTTGGTGAGGAGCCCAGGGGCGTGGGGTGGGAGAGGAGCTCCTGGGCAGTTGTGTGTCTGCCTGCCTGTCTTCTACGGAAAGAGGCCAGCACTGCTTCCTAGGTTTCCCCTGGGCCACGCCAAGTCCGATGGGTCGGGCCCAGCTGGGGAATTTGCACCGCTGCGGGGAGGGGGTGGCGGGAAATGGTGCCTCGCTCGCCCCAGCGACATCAAACCCTCGTTTGGCGTGTGAGGACAATGGCTGTCTTATTTTCTCCATTCGCCGCGCACAATGCCGGATTCTCTCATTCACCCGCGGCGGTGCGAGCGAGGTAATTAGCCAGCGCCATTCAGCGCGGACACTATTGCTATGCGGGGGGGCAGGACGCCCGCGTCGGCGGGGATTAGCCGCGGGCCGGGTGTGCAGCTGCGGCCACTTCAAAGGGGCCCGGTGGGCCCGGCCGGCTGTGGGAACCGGCGCTGCCTCCCTCCGGAGCCGCCCCTCCGTCGCGGTCCCGGGCCGCTGCGAATGGCACCCGCGAGTCCTCGGTGCGCCGCCGCCGCCGCCGCGCTCTCCGCGCTCCCCGGCTGCTCTGCCTGAGCTCCCGCGGCCGCTGTCGCCCCCCATCACACTCCCACTTTCATCTGGACCTCAAGTGCTTTTTTCTTTTGAGTCCCAGGAGTCAAAGGGCAAGGAGGGGAAGGAGAGGGAGGAGCCAGGGGGATGGGAGCTTGACACAAAGCGCTGACCTCGGAGGAGTGGAGCAGATGGTCCCACTTACTCAGGCTGCGGAGCGAGCGGCTCTCAGGGCCTCAGGCTCCGGGCCCTGACCCCGCCCGCCAGCCGAATGCCTGAACGGGGGCCCCGCGGGGGCCGAGCTCCCCCTAACAGGCTGCTCCACCCGCCCGGCTGCCGGCTCTGCGCCTCTAGCTCTGCAGTCAGACTGCCTGGACCAGCGCACCTCCAGCTCGGTGTGAGGGGCTGGGTCCAGCGTCCGCGCTCGTCTGACGCTGGCGCCCTAGGGAAGATGAGGAATCTAAAGAACCTAGCAGACCCGGGGCTCCCAATCCTGACTATGCGTATGAGACACCCTGAGCTTTAATGGAAATGTAGATTGCCGACTCTCAGGCAGCGGAGTCCGGAAACCTGCACTGCTGCTCAGCCCCCTGGGTTATTGAGGCACAGCCAAATGTGCTGCTGGGGGGAATCTAGACCAATTCGTTTATTTATTTATTTTATTTTAAAAAGGTTTTGTACTTTAATATCTTTAAAGATTTTAATTAATTAATTATTTTTAGAGAGAGGGGAAGGGAGAGAGGTGGATAGGGAGAGAGACATCAATGTATGGTTGCCTTTCACCTGCCTCCAGCTACAGACCTGGTTGGAGGCCTGGCTTTTGACCTGGTTATGTGCCCTGGCTGGGAATCGAACCAGCGACGTTTGGGTTCAAAGGCTGGAGCTTTATCCACTGTGCCACCAGCCAGGGCTCCTTTATTTTTATTGAAGAAGTTGAGAACCCAGGTAAAGGAAATAACTTATCCAATGGTAGACATTGAGTTGTGGCAAGGTAGGGTGGAAAAGATGACCCCTCCCCCCAAGATCATATGACCCTTAAGGTCAGCATTCAGAAAGACAGTTTGTGAGGACTTATTAATTGTTCTAGGTGCCAGAAGGTAGAAAAGTAAATTAGACTATTCTTTGCCCCTAAGGGACTCATAGGCTAGTAGAAGGATTCGTGTGTGAACAACTGACTCTGAGACAGTGTGATAATGGCTAGGACAGAAGTATGAGACAACACATTTGAGTTAGGAATTTATTCTTCCTCCTTTGGGGAATTAGAGGATGAAGGTGCTCATAGAAAAAGAAGCAAAAGAGTTTCAGGCAGCCCTGGCTAGTGTGGCTCATGGACTGAGCACTGGCCTGCGAACCAGAGTGTCGCTGGTTTCTTTCCCAGTTGGGCATATGCCTGGGTTGCTGACAGGGTCCCGGGTTGGGGGTCTTCGGTTGTGGGGGTGCCAGAGGCAATGGGTCAATATATCATACATCGATGTTTCTCTCCCTTTCTTTCTCCCTCCCTTCCCATCTCTAAAAGTAAATTTTAATAAAATCTTAAAACAAACAAAAAAAAAGGAGTTAGGCAGAGGGGACAGCAGAAGAAATAGAAGCATGAACATCTGTCATGTCCAGAGAAGGCAAAATTGTCTTTCACGGTCAGAGTACAAATCACATAAAGACAGAATTAGCTGGCATTTGAGGCTGGAAAGATGAAACTGGACCTAATAACTAAGACCTTATATGTCATCCGAAGGAGAGTAACTTGATTGAAGGCAATGGAGAACTACCAAAGATGTTTAATAAACATATTGGATATTCAGGAAGATAATTATGGATACAGGATGGAAGAAGAGGATGAAAGAGAAACTAGAAGGAGGAAGCTATTAAAAAATAGTAATAGTTAAAAGTGATAGGAACCAAAGCCAAGGCAATGGGGTGGAAAAGAGAGGGTAGATGGGGTTGTGGTGACCAGTTAGCTGGTGTGGGAAAGGGTGGAGCAGTGACCCCTGGAGACTTCCTGATCCTGCCATAGAATGTAGTAGGTCCTTGTCTTCCCCAAAACAGATAAGGCTTATTCTGGAGTGTTGTTGGGGAAGAACTATAGGTTTTAATCTATTGTGGTTTGGTGTTGGGCCACCAGAGATTCTGTGGAGCTATGAGACATCAGTGCAGCATTAGATCAAGGTTTAAGAATAGAAGAGGGTCCTTTCATGGATAGAGAGGAATCATTTTACCCAGTGTTATCTTAGAGTCGTCTTTTTTTTTTTTTTTTTAAGATTTTATTCATTATTTTTTTTTAAATTTTATTGTTGTTGTATTACATCCATCCCCTTTTTGCTCCCCTCTGTCCCCCCACCCACCCACCCATTCCCCCCAAAGTCAATCTATTCATTATTTTTAGAGAGAAGGGCAGGGAGGGAGAAATAAAGGAAGAGAAATATCACTGTATGGTTGCCTTTTACCTGCCTCCAGCTACAGACCTGGCTGGTGACCTGGCTTGCAACCCGGTTATGTGCCCTGACTGGGGAATAGAACCAGTGACCTTTGGGTTCACAGGCTGGCACCTATCCACTGAGCCACCAGCCAGGGCTGTCTTAGACCTGGTATGGACCTTGGAGATTATTTTGTCTATTCTGCCCCATTACCATTTTACAGATGAGAAAACCAAATTGGAATTGAAAGGTCACATAGGAGCCTATGACAGAGGCAGGCATGATCCCAGGTCGCCTCTGTACTACTTAGCATCTATTACCTTAGTCCCTACGAACCTTAATACTATATATGGCTCTGGAAATTTGGGGGAAGTATCTGTTTTTGTTGAGTAGACCTCATTGTCATGTGAAAGCAATTTACTTAATAGCTCCAGCCTGGGCCTCCTAACCAGAGACCCTCCCGGGAGGTGAGGGAAATCCGGTGTCCTGACCAGAACAACGGAAGTTAAGGATGTTGTGGGCCTAGGCAGGTTTACATAAGGAAGATTGGTGACCCTTACATGGGTGGAGACATGCAGTCTGTGGAGAGGGGCTCTGCCGGGCCTGCACATTTTCAAGTCTGAGGAAGAGAGGGATTCCCAAGTTGGTTCCCAGCCCCTGACCCTGTACCCTCAGCTAGCGCTTGGAAGCAGATGTGCCTGAAAGGCTGCAACTGGATGAAACTTCCTAACTTGTCCAACTCAACTCTCCCATTTTACAGAGAAGGAAACAGAGGCCCAGAGAGGGAATTTGTCCTTATCAAGATCACACATCCAGATTTGCAACAATATGAATGACCTTGAGAATATTATGCTAAGAGAAATAAGTCAGAAAGATAAATCCTATTCACTTATATGTGTAATCTAAAAATAAGCACATAGAGCCTTGGTTGGTATGGCTCAGTGGATTAAACTTTGGCCTTACATGCAAATCAAAAGGTCACAGTTCATTGTACCCTTTGCAACAACATGGATGGAACTGGAGAGTATTATGCTTAGTGAAATAAGCCAGTCAGTGAAGGACAAATATCATATGATCTCACCCATTACAGGACAATAATGAGCAAAACTAACAACAAGCAAAACAGAACCAAGTATATGAATACAAGGAATAGGCCTTCAGTGGTCAGGGGGAACGGGGTTTGGGGGAGGCGGGAGGCAGAGGCAAAGAAGGGGAGCAGCTTAGACAAGAACCTAGTATAAAGGAACCATGGACATGGACAACAGGTGGGATTGACTTTGGGGGGAATGAGTGGGTGGGGAGGGGGACAGAGGGGAGCAAAAATGGGATGGATGTAATACAACAACAATAAAATTAAAAAAAAAAAAAAAGGTCACAGTTCAATTCCCAGTCAAGGTACATGTCCGGGCTATGGGCCAGGTCTCCGGCTGGGGGCATGCAAGAGACAACCAGTTGATGTATCCCTCCCGTATCAATGTTTCTCTCCTCTCTTTACTTCTCTCTTCCCCTTTCTCTAAAAAGGTCGACCCTGGGATGTGTATGGAAGGCAACCAATAGATGTTTCTGTCTCACATCTATATTTCTTGCCTTCTCTTCCCCTCTCTCTAAAATCAAAAATAAAATAAAATGTAAAAAAAATTTTTTTTCATAATAAGAAATAAAATTAAAATCAGCTCATAGAATCCTGGGGGTGTAATGTACAGCATGGCAAGTATAGTTAATAATACTGTAATGCTTTTCTTTTTTTATTCTAAAGCTTTATTGGTTCAAAGTATTTGCCAGGCAAGTAAAATGAATTACTATATAACTCTAGTTATCAGAATTGTAATGGTGCTACAATTTAGATTTGTTGTCTGCCTCTACAATTAAACCTTTTCAGAGATCATGATACCACTATTTTTTTTAAAGATTTCATTCATCATTTTTACAGAGAGGGGAAGGGAGGGAGAAAAGAGAGAAACATCAGTGTATGGTTGCCTCTCACCTGCCTCTAGCTGGGGACCTGGCTGGAGACCTGGCTTGCAATCTGGTTATGTGCCCTGGCTGGGAATCCAACCAGCGACACTTGGGTTTGCAAGCTAGTGCTCAATCTACTGAGCCACACCACCAGCCAGGGCCTGTAATGCATTTTTGAAAGTTGCTAAGGGAAGAGATCTTAAAAGTTCTCATTGCAAGAAAAAAAAAAAACAGCCCCTGTCTGGTGTGGCTCAGTGGATTGAGTGCCAACCTACAAACCAAAGGGTCACCAGTTTGATTCCCTGTCAGGGCACATGCCTGGGATACAGGCCAGGTCCCCCTTTGGGGGCACATGAGAGGTAACCACACATTCACGTTTCTCTCCCTCTCCTCCCTCCCTTCCTCTCTCTAAAAATAAATAAACAAAATAAATAAATAAGTAGAAAAAAACAAGTCAATAACTGTATATATGGTGATGGATGTTTATACATTATGATTATTTTATAATATATACAAGTATTGAATCATTATGTTGTACCCCTGAAACTAACATAATATATGCCAATTATACCTTAACTTACAAAATAAAAATAAATTTAAAAAAATCTCACATCCAGTTATTAAAAGAATTAAATCAGTGTCACTGCTTACCCCTCTACCTCCTCCCCCCAAAACTCACTCCACAGAAGCCACTAGCATTTCACAATGCTTTACCCTCCCCGCCCAAAACAGGAAAATAAATTGCTCCTCTATTTTATAAGGCCCCAAGAGGAGTAGTCCTGCAGCTTGGACTTCCTGAATTGCCAAGTTGAAAGTGCTCAGGGAAGAGTATCCTTGGCTAATGGCCTTAGTTATTTATTCACCTGTGTTAATAGAATTTAGGAAACTTGTGCAGCTCAGGGGGGTTAGTAAGGTGACAATACCACCTTATCATAGTGCTTATCTGTATTAGTTACACTATGAAACCTACCCCAAGCCCTGGGGGAGTTCAATTAAAGTGAAACCTGCTGTGTCATGCCTACCTGAATGTGAATAGGCATGGTGTTTATAAGGGTCTAGGATATTGTGTGCCTCTGTTTTTCAGGGTGAATGCCTTTATGTATCATCAATGATGTTTGGGTAGCATTTGTCTCCCCAACTCCCCAGGGCAGCTGTGGTGCAAGGGGGAAAACACTGAATTTGGAGAGCCCTCTTAAGTTGAAATGCCTGACTTAACACCATTAACTATCTGTGTGATCTTGGGCAAGTTACTTAACCTCTCTGAGCCTCAGAAGGTCTACTTACTAATCCTTACGTACAAGAAGTATACCAATTAAGTAATATGTAATCTTTGGCCATCAATGGCTTATGCAGGTTACTGTGTTAGGACCTAAGATCCTGACCTTGGTGCTTTCACCCTTCTGACATCTTTTTCTTTTTGTTTTTTATCTATTTTTTCCATTACCATTTAGCACCCTTATACACCCCAACCCCTCTTCTGACATTTCTTAAGAGCCTGGGTGGGAACAGCTAAGGACAGTGCTTGTGGGATGAAGGAAATTTGCCCCTGGGGGTACCGGAACACCCTTTCTGACACATTCGAATTCAATAAGAATCCCTGCAGTGAATGCTTAGAGTCAACTCAGTGAGTCTACTGTGTCAATAGGCTAGATCACTGTAGTTCCCAAATCAATAAGCAGGTACATCCTCTGACTCATAATACACAAGATGAAAACAGATATTTGAAATTGGGACTGCTCTTGCAAACCTATCTGCGGGGTGGGTATGACAGTCACATGGGGTAGGTGTGCTTCTCTCCCTTTCCTCTTCCTGGAATGTATAAGAGGCCACCACTGAAAGCCGTGGGAGACACGCACCCAGTGGCACATCCCATCTGTCGCTAAGACAGGCTCGCACACTTCGCATACTCTGCTGAAGACTGGAGGATCCAGGGGAGGAGCTCATGGCAGGACCTGGAGGAAGAACTGGATCCTCCCAATTATGGGCTGACTAATTTAAAGTAGGGCTTTGGGAGGTTTTATTTTCCTTGGGTTGTAAAAGCCCAACCCAGGGGCTACAGAGAGCCCCAAATTGCCTCCCCTGCAGCCGTGCATTGGGCCTTCCAGTCCATTGGCATCAAAGATCAGACCGTAAAGGTTCGATGCTCACCAGTTCCACACTGGGCCAACAGCTGGATACAGGGACTTTCCCAAGCGGAGGCCAGTCCCCCACTGCTTCCCACCTCTCCCCCAGCCAGGCCCCCATTTGTCAGAGGTGGCTGCTGGGAAGGAGGGGAGAGACATGGATTTATGGCTGCTGACTTGAAAGACAAAGTTGTCTTTTGTGTTAGAATTGGGGCGGTGGGGGGAGTGGTGAGCTGGTGGTGAAGTGGGAGGGTGGCAGGGAGGGGCTGGGGTTCAGGGGCCCAAGGCAGGGGGTGAGGGGCTTGAGGAGGCTGAGGAGGCAGACAAAGGGATCCAGAGGCTTCTCAGGGCAGGGTCACCCTGCAAAAGCCCTGATGAATCAATCACCCCACCCTCCCCACCCCCTATCGAAGCTGAGCAGGGCCTTTGAGCCATCAAAGCCCTCTGGGACTGTTTGTAAGTGCTAGACACTGTCCGCCCACATCCATACAACACCCAAACCCTATACACGCCTCCTCCCATCCTCCTCAAAACATACTCTGGACTCAGAACCTTAATTCAACTCTCAGACTCCCCTTTGGAAGGCCAAGGAAGTAAATACAGGCCTTCTGAGTTCACACTTTCCCTCCCCCAATTGGGGGGTTCTTTCCTTACAGATCCAAGGTCAAGGCAAGGTGAGGACCAGATAATGGGTAGACAGATGCATGTTGGAGAGGGAGATCCTGGGCTTAGGGAACCCTGAGAACAAGACCAATATTCCACTAGGGACTGTGGGCTAGTCACCAGCCTCCCCAGAACTCAGGGTTCTCTGCCCTCGCTTCCCTTTTCCCCACAGACGTTTAGCGTTTAGCGATAGAACATTGACACATGCTTTGAGGAGTTTAAAGAGCGTGTGAGATGCGCCTTGGCGGGCCTCCTTGCCCTCTAAGGGCCACTCTGCCCCGGCTGCACCCCCACCCCCACTGGCTCTGCCTGGTGGGTCTGGGTGGAGGCCAGAATAGTCATCGGGTGTCTGAGTTCAGCAGGTGCTTTAACTACACCTCAGAGAGCCACATCCATCCCCTGGAATGAGCCTGGCCAATAAAGGCATGAGTTTATGGGCTTCATAAACATTTTACTAGAGAAATCAAGGCCTCAATTACCCAATGGCCTCTTCCAACTGACAGCTCGGTCAGTCGGGGCCTCTATGAAGCCACCAGGCAGAAATGAGATAGGAGAAGCCCTGCTCTGGTTTATATGCAGCTGCCCCCCACCCCCACGCCCACCCCCGCCGCCCCATGACCCTCTCACCATTCAAATCTTGCAAATTCTAACTTTGCTCACATCCCCAGAGGGCTGTAGACTCTACCACAAATTCTGTGAGCCTTAGCCTTTCCGGGGGAAGATGGCTGCGCCCCTTGGAGGAGAGAACGGCTGCCCCCTCGTCCCCAGTCCCCAGCATACCCTTTCATAACCTCTCCACCCCCTTTTAACTCAAGATCTACTATTCTCCCTCAATAGTAGCCAGCAAGTCTTTACCATTTGCCAAGGGCTGTGCTCAGCACATTACAAACCTAACTCATTGAATCTCCCAGTGCTGCAGCTCTGGCAGCGTGACCTGTCATTAGTCCTACTTTGTGAGTGAAAACAGAGGTTCTGAGAGGCTAACGTGCTCAAGGTCACACAGCTGATAGGGGTGGTGTTGAGTTTTGAACCCCGTTCTGTAGGATTCCGGAGCCTGCACGGTTAACCTCTTCACTGTAACACTGCTTCACGAAGCTCTTAGCAGGTGTTTCCCCACCAGGAGCAGATTACTTGCCCTGTGTGTCCTTCTCTGCCATGCCATGGGACAGCCTGGGATGCTGACCAAATTCAGGGGTTGTCAGCGGTCTCTGGGTCCATGTTGGGGGAGCTGTCAGGGGCAAGGCTAGGCTGGTGATGAAGATGGAGAGGAGAGGGGTCTCTCCAGTGGGACAGCAAGAGAGAAGGCAGCTGGGGGTCTGAGGCCTTGCCTAGAGTCTGGACCAGCACCGTCCAGTAGAATTTTCTGTGATAATGGAAATACACTGTTGGTGCCGTCCCATAATGTAGCCAATAGCCACGGGAGACTATTGACCACTTGAAATGTGGCTAGTGAGTCAGAGAAACTGAATTTTTACATTTTATTTCATTTTAATTCACCTGGCCACACATGTGGCTCGTAGCTGCCATATGGGAAGCACGGAGGGGTGCTCACTGCTGCTGACGGCTGAGATCTGCCTCTGGTGTATGAGGTCCTGTGGGCACGTCCCCACGGGGCTGAGGCCTCTTCTGGATGCCACATCCATTGTAAGGGGCCTTGCTTTGAGAGAGAGGGTAGAAGCTGAAGATATCTGCACATCATTTCACATCACAAGTGGCTGAAAAGGGTGTTTCACCTCAGGAAAACAACCCAGACCTCAAGTGTTTGAAGGGCTCTTGTATAAAGAACAAAATTGTTTGTGTCTTCTACAACAGTGCGGTTTAATGGAAATATCTGAGCCACCATAGGGAATTTATAATTTTCTAGGAGTCACATTTACCAAAAAGTGTTTTTAAAAAGACAGATGAAGTTAATTTTAATAGTAAATTTTATTTTACTTACTATATCCAAAATATTATCCATATATAATCATTATTTTAAATTATTAGTAGTTTTATACTTTTAGGCTATCTTTAAATTTTTAAATATTATTTCAGCTTATAATCAACTATTTTAATTGTTATCAATTAAAATTATTAATTTTTTATTCTGGTAAAATATGCATAATATAAAGTTTACTGCCTTGTTAACCAATTTTAAGTGTGCCAATTCTATGGCATTCAGTACATTGATATTATTGTTAAAACCATCTCTACCATCGATCTCTAGAACAATTAAACAATAACTCCCTTTTTCCCTCCTCCCCACCCCTTGGTAACCACCATTCTGCTTTCCATCTCGATGAATTTGACTACTCTAGGTAGTCAATATAAATGGAACCAGGCAGTATTTTAATTCTTTTTTTTTAAAGATTTTATTTCATTATTTTTTTTAGAAAGAGGGGAAGGGAGAGAGGCAGAGAGGGAGAGAGACATCAATGTCTGGTTGCTTTTCACCTGCCTCCAGCCACAGACCTGACTGGAGACCTGGTTTGCAACCTTGTTATGTGCCCTGGCTGGGGAATCGAACCTGTGACCTTTGGGTTCGCAGGCCGGCACCTTATCCACTGTGCTACCAGCCAGGGCAGTATTTTAATTATTTTGGGTATATACTGAGAAGTGGAATTGCAGGGTTATGTGGTTATTCTATTTTTGTTTTTTGAGGACCCACCATGCTGCTTTCCACAGTGCCTACAGCATTTTACATTCCCACCAGCTGTGCACAAGGTTTTGAGTTTCTCTACATGCTTATCTTCTGTTGTTTTTGTTTTTCCTTCTTCCTCTATTTATTTATTGATAGTAGCCATCCTAATGGGAATGAGGTCCTATCTCATTATGATTTTGATTTGCTTTTCCCCAGTGTTTAATGTTTTTTTATTTTATGCTAAGTCTTTGAAATCCAGTGTGTGTTTTACACTTACCGCCATCTCAATTTGGACCAGCCACATTTCTAGGGCTTGAGAGCTGGCTACTACATTGGAAAAGGTGGTTCTAGGGGGAAATGTTGGGAGTGGTGGGGTAGAAACACATGGGATCAGGCATGTCCCTAGTATGAGGAGAAACGTTTCGATCACCCAAGCTGCCTGAGAAGGAGCTGGGCATCCAGGAGGCTACAGATCCTTGGCCCTTGGCAGGGCTGGATACGAGGAGGGGACTGGCCTTGAGGGCCTTTTGAAGAGTCTGTAGTTTGTGGTGGCCCCTCTTCAATGGCTATGTGAGTGGAGGCAGTCTGTGCCTCAGACCTCCAGTGGCACCGGCTTCTGCAGAGGCTGTTTTGAACTCTGCATCCCAACATGCCCATTGATCTTTTTGTCATCACACACCGGATAAGAGTCTGGCTGTAGCCAAAGGGTGGGAGGCTGGGCTTGGGGGAGCTGCCAGCGTCCTTCCCAGCACTCTGCCTCAACCCTGCGCTGTGCCCCTGCGTCCCCCTGGAGCCTGTCTAATCAGATCCAGGCCTGACCTCTCCAGAGGTCCTGGACCAGGAAGAAAGCCTGCCCTCCCCTGCCCTCCCCTCCCCTCCCTGAGCAGCTCTAGATCTGGCTCTCACGAGACCCCTCCCCTTGGGGTGATTTATAGGGGTGTCCAGGAGCCATTTCCTGCCTGTTTCTGTTCTCCTCTAGCTCAGTGGCTTGCTGGGCTCACTCTCTGCCCTTGTCTTTCCCTATGGCCGGATTCTGCCCAGGGTCAAGGTAGAGAGGAGCTAAGGTGATTCCTTCCCAGATTGCCTGGGGACAAAGGTGTTCCTTCTTCCTCCACAACTGCCCCCAAGCAGGCCCTTGTTGACCCTGTCCCTCTCTCCGGCCCTCACACTTGAAGGGCCTCCCAACCACTGCCCCTTACTTCCTCTCGTCACATGGCTGAGTGAGGGACCAAAGACTGTCCCTACCTGACTGGAGCGTCAAAGGGAGTATATAAAGTATCAATAGCCACAAGCCACAGCACCACCTTCTTGTTCACCTGCCCCAGACAAAATACCACCAGCAGCGTCTGTAACCTATGCATGTCATCACCCACTGCACAGCGGCCTCCAGGATGATGTGTTCAGGGCTCAGCCAGCACGGGGGCCCGAGCCTCAGCCCCACATACCCACGCTTGCCCAAGGACCCTCTCCCACGAGAAGCAGCTTCCCCCAGCTCTGGGTCCTGCTGGCGCAAGCCAGGGCAGAAACAGATTTGTGGACCAAACATGTCCCACTCTGAGAGACTGGAGGAGGCCTAAATGGCCTCAAGAAACTCTCCCCTGACTTCCAAAATAAATAAATAAATAAATGCTGTTATCTGTGAATTAGGAGTGTGTGGAAGATTCCAAGAAACCCCATCTAAGCTAAGCATGGACAAAGGTGTTTATGAGGGCGGCAGGGGTCAGAGCTGGGAGGGCCCTGAAGAGGACCTGCTCACCGCCTCATCTACAGATGAGAGGACTGGCATCCTGTCACGGCCTTCCCAGGCTCTCACCCAGGCTCTCACCCAGGCCCCTGTGTGTGCAAGGATATGCAGGGCTCATCATAGGGTTGGGCAGGGGTGACAGGAAGGGGAGGGAAGGAGCCTCAGCTATGGAGGACCATAACTTCTGATTGCGCCCACCTTTCCCGGACTCTATGGAACCAGCTGGGCTCCAAGAAACAGGACTGAAGAACCATCTCTCGGGCTCTTAATCCTCCCTGCAGCTTGCAACACAGAGCCAGCTCCCAGCGGTGAGAAGACTCCAGTCTAACCTGCAGTCCACTCTGGAGCTACCTGTCCTTGGAGAGTGAAAAGCTTGCTGGAGAACCCCCTATTTGCAGTAGAGGGTCTGGGGCCTGAAACTTTCTAATTTGGGGCTGGTCGAGCCACCAGCTGGGCCTGGGCCTCAGTTTCCCCTTCATTAAATGAAGGGGTTTGCTTTAGATGAGTGGTTTTCAAGCATTTGTAAAGACAAGGCTACCCTTCAAATGAAATGTTTGGCAGAACTGCAATTGAGTGGGTAGAGGCACAGCAAGGTGCTGCTATCTGCTGGGAGGGAAATGTGGGGCCCTGAGCAGAAAGGGGGCTCATCTGCATCCAAGGGGCCCCAGGGGACACCCTGAGGAGTCCTGCCGTACCTGTCTGAAGAGGAGCAGATTGGTGACACACCTGCCACTGGTCCTGCCCTGCCCGGCCCAGCTTGAGCATGCCTCCCAGCATCACATTTAGTCCAGGTGGGGAGAAGGAGGGGCGGTAGAGGCCAGACTTTCTCCCTCCCCAACGCCCCTGTAAAGAAGCAGCTCTATCCCTTGTATCTCTTCTTAGGCTAGTTCCTAGCTGTAGGTGCCACCAGGGAGCCCAGAATGAGGGCTAGAAACACAAAAGGGTTCAGTTCCTTAATGAGAAGGCATCTGTAGTCTGTAGAGTCATTAGTCCCCGCCCCTGGACCCTGGGGGTCTGTGAGCCCCTCTCAGCTGGAGTGAGGAGGGGGTGGGCAGCTCCCCAGCTACTGAATGGACAGAGCCCATGGGGCAGAGACCTCCTCCCCTACCCAGGAGCCAGGGTTCCCTCTCCAATCCCCAGGCCTACTTCCAGCCATGCCCTGGAGGTTGATAGGCATAGAGGCCTGGAGGCAGTGCCTCCGCCCCCACCCCCAAGCCCCCGGGCTGACCTGCAGGCCCTTGGCCAAACAGCCCTTGGCCTGAGATGGTCAGGCTGACCTTCCTGGTGCTCCCTGGGGAATCCTCTGATGAGGCTGATAGGGACACCAGCTGGGCCGCTTGCCCCCTCCTCCTGCTCTGCAGGCCTCTGGGTGCTGTTTGTAAGGGCTATACCTACAAGGGGACGCATGTGATTGATTACCAGAATCTCACACCAGTCAAAGAAGCCAGGGGATGCAAACCCCCACTCACATCCAGCTGTGGACATTCAGACAACCCAGACAGCGTGCAGGGGGACAGTCGTATCGTCCTGGCACACAGCCTCACACACACGGGCGAGGAGGTACTCACACACCCATCAGTCGTGGTCCCTGGAGGCCCTGAGAGAGGAGGAGGCAGGGCAGAAGATTTTTATGCATGTTTATATTTAATGAACCACATGCAAATGAGCTGGAGAATGTGCCACAAAAGAATCAGCCCCCAGAGGCTCCGGGAAGAAGGGCACAAAGGCTCCGCCTTCCTGGGCTGCCTAGGAGTCCAGAACAGGCTTGCAGCTGGAGGGCGTGTGAGACAGGGTGTGCCCACCCATGCCAGGGAGCCCTGGGGAGCAGGAGCCAGGACCAGCTCCAGCACCCCACTGCTGTGGGGGGAGGGTTCCTTCTGGGAGGGGAGGACTGTCCCAGTTGATGAAGTGCCCGAGGGGAGGTGCGGCCTGCCTGGACAGATGGTGAGCTGCCTTCCCGCACTTGAAGCAAAGTGGATTTTAATGAAATCACAGCCCTGGTGCTGAAGCTGGGAACCCAAGAGGGAGGGGCGCCTTCCCCGGGCTTTAGAGGGTGAGGTTTGGGGACCGGTGGGAATGAGGGAGGGAGGGAACACTTAACCAGCTTAATAAGATAAGGTGCAGAGGGGCTGATCTGCACCAGCCCCTGCAGATCAGAGTTCAAACAGTTCAGATACCCAAAAGGTGGGGAAGGGGCCCCTGGATATACATACAGGACGCTTTGAAATGTAGATTGGTAGGTCTGACAGTCTTCTGAGAGGCCTGTCACCTTGGATGGATATACCACCCCCTTGGGGTACATCTAGAAGCTGCAGAAGAAAGGGGGATGGGAGTGATGAGGAAAGGCAAGGAATACTGCTAGGTACTGGTCCCCAGGGCTTAAGAACCGGTGTCCCTGCTGGGCAACAATTGGACTAACACTTCCCCTCTCTGGGCCTCAGTTTCCTATTCTGTAAATCATGCAGCATAACACTTAGGCCTTGCTAAGGAACAGCTTATAAAAATAAATCAGAAAGCCTTGGGAAAAGCAGGCAGCAAGACCCGGGAGCAGGGCTTCCTCTGACTGGCCTTTGTGAATCAGCAGCCCGAGGTTTCTTGGTTAGAGGTTCATCGTCCAAGAATTGGTCCAGACCTTTCTCTAAATAAGCCAGCCCAGCCTGCATGACCCCTTCGCGGGGAATGTTTCCCACTATGGGAGGCTGGGTAAGTGCCGATGTGTCGGCAGGCTAGTGGCGTGTGTCTGCCAGTTCTAGGCAAACCCCTGCCCCTGGGCGAGATGCGCTCCAGGGTTCTAGAACACTAGCCTGCGATCACCTCCTGCCTCTTCTCTGCTTGTCAGCAGCGAGCCTTTCCCACACGCCTCTTCCTGTCTCTCCCCAGCCATGTCTGAGTTCCATGTGCATCCCCAGGCCATCATGGGCGAGGAGGGTGGCGTGGCCCGATTCCAGTGCCAAATCCATGGACTTCCCAAACCCCTGATCATGTGGGAGAAGAACAGGGTCCCCATTGATACGGACAATGAGAGGTGAGCCTCATGTGGGAACGCTGGAAGGAGGCCAGAGGTGGGCCCAGGGTGTGGGCCTTGAAGCAGGGCTGCCTGCCTCCTCCAGGGTGGGGTTTCTGCAACTGGGTTGAGTCTTGAGTATCCCCATGGCTTGTGGGGCCCAGATTTGATGCAAGTGGATATGTCCATAAGAGGGACTGTGTGTGATTGTTGTCAAGGCTGGAATTATGGGTGCATCCACCTGCAAGAGTCCCACTGTGCATCTGGGATGGTGGCGGTGACATTGGGATAGTACCTGGGTTCTGGGCTGTGGCCGGGATGCTCAGTGTTCTGTGGCCGATGGTGCCAGTGGCTGGGCTGGTGGTCACCTGTGTTCCTCTCATCAACAGGTACACATTGCTGCCCAAAGGTGTCCTGCAGATTACAGGACTTCAGGCCGAGGATAGTGGCATCTTCCATTGCGTGGCATCGAACATCGCCAGTGTGCGGGTCAGCCACGGGGCCAGGCTCACTGTGTCAGGTGAGGGTCCCTGGCCCTTACTAGTCCTTCTCCCAACCAGCCTCCTGACTTCTCCCCACCCTCCAATCAGTCCCCTTCAGCTGGCCCTCAATACTGGTCAGCCAAGGGCATTCAGAGTATCTTGTAAGCCCAAAGCTGCGGACCCCTCACAGTGAGGGTTGACAAGGAATCCAACCCTGGCTCAGTCCCACCTGGAGAAGCCCAGCCTCTGTGTGTCCTGGAGGCCTTCAGGGACAGGAGCAGCTTGATGGGTGTGAGCAACATCCTAGGGCCCCTGGCATTGCCCCTCTGCCTCAGGACCTGATTTCTGGGCTAGAGCTTATTTTCTGACACCCCCAACCCACCCACCCATGTCCCAGGTTGTGGGCAGGGTGATGAGGTAGGAAGGGTCCCTGCTGACAAGAAGAAATGTGGCATCTTCACCCCAGGTTCGGGCTCTGGGGGCTACAAGGAGCCTATGATCCTCGTGGGGCCTGAGAATCTCACCCTGACGGTGCACCAGACTGCGGTGCTGGAGTGTGTCGCCACGGGCAACCCTCGCCCCATTGTGTCCTGGAGCCGCCTGGGTGAGCCTCATCCCAAAGCCCCTGCCTCTCCCACCCCTGTCCCACCCCCTGGGAGGGCCAGGCTCATCACCCAGCTCCCAGGGAACTGTTTGTTCTCCGAGGGGGTCCAGTCTCTGCAAGACCTAGGAGGGGCATAGTTCCCTCTCCTTGGCAGTACCAGGGAGGTCTGCCCGGAGGTCCGCCTGCTCGGTGCATTCTCCTGCCCCCTGGGCGGATGGCTTAGCTCCCTGGGTTACCTCCTCCAGTCCTGTGTCCGTCCCTCCTCCCTGCTCCGCTCACCCTCAGCTCCAGCTCTCTGGCCTCTTCCCCTTCTTGCTCACCTCTGCCCATGCCCTCTGGCGATACACCCCAGCTCTGCAATCCCAGACCCCTCAAAATCTCAGCCGGTTGTCACACCTTTACTCTGGGCTCCCCAGACTCTAGCCTGGCCCCCTAAACCCCAGGCCTAAATCCCTAGGCAGCTGAAGGAGGGAAATGAAAGGATGTAGATGGGCCCTCATTGTCTGAGCGGAAAGGTCACGGGGGAAGGAGAGTTGGAGGGGCAGGGTGGGGTGGGCATTCAGAAGGAGACCGAGCCACATTGTAGCAGCTGAGGGGTCAGGGAAGGAGGGGGCAGCAGGCAGGATAATGGAGTAGATTTCACCACTTCAGGGACTGAATGGGGAGCTGTCTCCTTGCATTCTGACTGTGCTAATCTGATCCTGGGGTGGGGGGAGGGCCTGGTCCCTGGGAGAGACTGGAAAGAGTGGCCTCACCATTAGGAGGAGCCCATGGGCACTGCAAGGGCCATCTGGTCCAACATTTCCCAAAGCACAGTCTGCAGAAGGGAAGAATAGCGTGGTAGTCTGACAAGTTTAGGAAACAGAGTTAACAAGGCCCTTCTGCTGCAGGACTTCTCAGAGCCTTTAGGGACAGTCCAGGAATAGAATGGATATTTGACCATGGAATTTTTTTCAAGAGCAACTAATCAGGCTGGGACAGGCCCGTTAACTCCTATTCCTTAATTTCCTGGTTGAGATCCGGAGAGGAAGGGACTTGAAGGGTACCACTAAGTCCTTGAGACTGCTAGAATAAGGACCTGGGACTCTACTGCTAGAGTTTTCTGTGTTGCTCCGGCCGCCTCCATGGTGCTGTGATGTAACGCTTAGGAGGGAAGGTGCTGAGTCAAAGACCCCTGAGGCCCCTGGAGGACTGGTGGATCTGCACACAGTCTGGAATGTTCCTGCACTCGCCCCTCTTTTACTCCCATTCTCCCTGACCCTCCCTCATCTCCAACCCCCTTCCTCCCCAGACGGCCGCCCCATCGGGGTGGAGGGCATCCAGGTGCTGGGCACAGGGAACCTCATCATCTCAGACGTGACCGTCCAGCACTCCGGCGTCTATGTCTGTGCAGCCAACAGGCCTGGCACCCGGGTGAGAAGAACAGCGCAGGGCCGGCTGGTGGTGCAAGGTACCTGTCTTCCCACCCACCCGTGGGAGAGGAGGAAGTGGGGCTTCCACACGGCCCCCTCCTCCTGCCCTGCTCCTCTGCCTCACCAACACCTCTGGCCCAGGCCCAGCTAGATTCACCCAGTTTCCTGTACTTTCCACAACCCTGTCCCTGCTCCCCGCCAGGTGCCCAGGCCAGACCAAAGGGGCAGCTCTCCTCTTTCCTCCAGGAACGTGTGTGTTGGGCACAGGGAGGACATTCTTGGTCATGGGCCCCCGTGGGCCCCTTCCAGGTTCCAACACGCCCTCCCCCGTCATTTCCACTTTATAATCTCCTGGTTTTCCCGCTGCATTGCTCACACGTGTCTCTTGAGCCACGTGCTGTTTTCATTCACACGTGCGGCACTTCCACGCTCACACCTGCCTGTGTGCTCTCAGTTTGCCATTTTCACACTCCCATCCCAGCTCCCACCCCACACACACAGCTGGCCTCCACTCCCACGGTGTGGTCGCCACTGAGCAGGCCACGACGGCCCTCCTCCTGCCCTGGGGCTCAACGGTCCCCAGGGACTGGGCTTGGATTCCCGTTCTCAGGGGCTGTCTGTGGTTGTGCCCTCCTGGAGCGCTGGGAAGGGGTGGCAGAGACCAGTATTAGGGACTTAAATGCCCGTTTGTTTAGCATTCCATGTGCTGTTAATCTGTCCAAATGGAAGTGATGGAGCATTTCATTTCTCGGGTGTTAATGGAAGCTTCAGGCCTGGGATTGGTGGAGAGCGGAATTGAATGTAGGGGCGAGGGGGGCTGGCACTGAGGGCTCATCCATCTCTCCGTCATTACAGCCTTCGAGGTGCAGCCAAACCTATTAGCACATTTATTTATTTAACAATTTCCCGAACTGGGAGCTCAGCTTGATTGCTTTCGGATACAAATGTCAGTCTTTTAAATAGTCATTAAAATGGAGTCCTCTCTTGGGTCTGCCTCTGGGGTGGATGGAAGTGGGCCTGCCACCATCTCCTGGAGCCTGGGCCCTACCTGGAGGGTCCTGCAGCAGGTGTGTGTCAGGAGCCCACCCTGTCTGTCCCCTTGGCCCATTTCCTCATCCCACTACTCGCAGCTGCCCCATCCCTCTCCACCTGACCCTCACTGTTCCTCCTGCCTCTCTGTGCCCCCCATCCAGCCCCAGCAGAGTTTGTCCAGCACCCACAGTCCATTTCCAGGCCAGCTGGGACCACAGCCATGTTCACTTGCCAGGTGCAGGGCGAGCCGCCCCCTCACGTCACGTGGTTGAAGAATGGCCAGGTGCTGGGGCCTGGGGGCCACGTCAGGCTCAAGAACAACAACAGGTATGTGTGTGGTGTACGCTGGGGCTGGGTACAGTCAGTGGCCTGGGCAGACTGTGCACTTCCCACCAGGGAAGCTAAGTTGGGAGTTGGAAATGGGTTGGAGTCTCAGGTCTGCCACTAACCTGCTGGGAGCCCTCAGAGGAGTGGTTTGTTTCCTGGAAGAGCTGAGCTTCTTCATCTCTCAAATGGGGAGACTTGGCTGCCTGCAGGGGTTCTCTGAGAGGAGGGTAGGACCTGAGGCTCTCCTTCCCCCTGCAGCACCCTGACCATTTCTGGAATCGGCCCTGAAGATGAGGCCATCTACCAGTGTGTGGCCGAGAACAGTGCTGGCTCCTCACAGGCCAGTGCCAGGCTGACCGTACTGTGGGCCGAGGGGCTACCCGGGCCCCCCATCAATGTGCAGGCAGTCCCTATATCCTCCACTGAGGTCCGAGTGTCCTGGAATGAGCCCCTGGTCAACACCAAGGAGATCATCGGCTATGTCCTGCACATCAGGAAGGCTGCTGGTGCGTGGGGCGCAGGGGCAAGGCTGCTCTGCAGCCCCTTCCTCTTACTGTTCCCCATCCCTTTCAATCTGCATGACCCAACACCCTTCACCCTTTCTGCCCCCTGCCCCCTAGCTGCCCTCATTTCACCAATTCTGGGAGGACTTCCTCAAGCCCCTGTGCTACCCTTCGCCTCCACAGACCCACCAGAGCTGGAGTATCAGGAAGCAGTGAGCAAGAGCACCTTTCAGCACCTGGTGAGCGACCTCGAACCCTCCACTGCCTACAGCTTCTACATCAAGGCCTACACGCCCCGGGGGGCCAGCTCCGCCTCTCCCCCGACGCTGGTCAGCACCCTAGGTGAAGGTGAGGCGACCTGCAGGCACTCAGGGTGTCAGCGCAGGAGCACCACACACTCGTGATCAGGGTGTGCACTGCGCAGGCCGAGTGGGGGGTGGTTTTTCCAGACCGAGGAAGGGGTGTCTTTTTCTAACTCACATAAAGGTGCTTTCTGAGCAAACTAGGGTCAGAAGCCAGAGAGCTGTGAAGCTCGTAGGGGTCTGGGTCACAGGTGGAAAGTAGAAGTCCTCACACTGCGGCCTCCTTCTCTGCTCACAGCCCCCGCCCCACCGCCCTTGTCAGTGCGAGTCCTGGGCAGCTCCACCCTGCAGCTGCTGTGGGAGCCCTGGCCCCGGCTAGCCCAGCATGAGGGCGGTTTCAAGCTGTTCTACCGCCCAGCAAGCAAGGCCTCCTTCACTGGCCCCATCCTGCTGCCTGGAACTGTCTCCTCCTACAACCTCAGCCAGCTCGGTGAGGCGGACACGGCCAGGGCTTTGGGAGCCTGGCAGGGGTGCAGGAGTCACCTCTATTTCCCTGCTTGGATAGAGCCGCCCACTGCTGGCTGGCCAGTCACTCAGCAGCCCTCCCTGCTCTTCCCCCAGATCCCACTGCAGTGTATGAAGTGAAGCTGCTCGCCTACAACCAGCATGGGGATGGCAACGCCACCATCCGCTTCGTGTCTTTGAGAGGAGCATCTGAGAGGACAGGTGAGGGTTGAGGATGAGATGTGGGGCTACTGGCACTCAGGAAAAGAGGCCAGGGTGAGGGAACAAGGGAGCAGGGACCCAGGGAAGTTAAGAGGGAGAAGAGTGCATGCAGCCCTTGAGAACATAGGCTTAGATTTGAGTTTGAAGTTTGGCTGTGCAGCATTCTAGCTGTGTGACCTTGGGCAAGTTACTTAACCTCTCTGAGCCCCAGTTTTCTTCTCTATAAAAGAAGGATAACAATTAACGACTTTATAGAGCTATGTCAAGGGTATACAGTGTTATTCCCAGTAATTGGCACATAGTGTTCAGTTACT
Source organism: Noctilio leporinus (assembly GCA_004026585.1). Taxonomy (NCBI): domain Eukaryota; kingdom Metazoa; phylum Chordata; class Mammalia; order Chiroptera; family Noctilionidae; genus Noctilio; species Noctilio leporinus. The sequence goes on from PVIW01005610.1 coordinate 67,379, forward strand.
GGTAAAAAGAACAAAATTTGAGCTGGGGTCCCATAGACAAGGGCAAAAGATTAGTGGACTTGGGGTAGAAATAACTCAGGGATAAAGAGCCCCAGAGACTGGGTGTCTGTGGACACTTCAGACCAGGAGAACCGTAGCCCGCAACCTGCCCCCCTCACACGCAGCCCTGAGCCCACCATGTGACTGCCGGAAAGAGGAAGCCACCAACCAGATGTCCACCACAGGCATTGTCATTGGCATCCACATTGGGGTCACCTGCATCATCTTCTGTGTCCTCTTCCTCCTGTTTGGCCAAAGGGGCAGGTGGGTGATGGGCCAGGGAGAGGGGGCTGGACTGGATTGGTGCAAGAAGCCCTGGAGGAGGAGGAGTTTTGGGGGAGAGGAGAGTTTGGGCTCACTGTTTCTGTCCTTTTGTTTGTTTCCCCCCTCCCACCTCTTTCCCCTAACTCTTGGCTCACCCCTTAGGGTCCTCTTATGTAAAGATGTAGAAAACCAGCTGTCCCCTCCCCAGGGCCCCCGGAGCCAGAGGGACCCTGGTGTCCTGGCACTGAATGGGGCCAGACTGGGAGATCGGGGCCACCTGAACCGAGACGAGAAACGTGTAGACATGAAGGAACTGGAGCAGTTGTTCCCCCCGGCGGGGGCAGCAGGCCAGCCAGACCCCAGATCCCACCACAGAGCCACGGTGAGTATCCCCGGCTCCCTTCCCCTTGGCCGTCGGCTTTCGCCAAGCTCCGGGTCTTCTGCAGACACAAAATATGACCCTAAGCCCTGAGTGGAGGACAGCCTGACCCTCTGACTGGAGAGCTTATGGGCCTCTGGGCCTCATGTTGACACTTGTGTGTCTGGCCAATTTGCCTGCAGGATCCGGCGGCCCCTGCCCTGTGTGAGGAGACCCAGCTCTGCATGCTGCCACTGCAGGGGTTTGGCCTTCGGGAGGAGAGGACTTCAGAGGCCCAGGCTCCCTGTGCGGGTCCCGAAGCTGCCCTGCCACTCCAGGACGTAGGCTCTGGCCTGCTCAGTGAAGGACAACCTGCCCTGCCTTCCTCAGCACCAGCTGCCCCATCGGCTCTCTTGGGACAGTAGCCAGTGTCTGGCCAGCTGCAGAGAGGGGCAACCCCCCATTCTCAGGTTAAAGGCAAGATTTTCCTGTCTTGTGGGACTCTGATGGGGGGCTTTCCAGTGTTTCTGACTGCCCCTCAGGTCTGACTGTTGAGACCTGAAGAAGCCTTGGCAGGGCGCCCCCACGAGGACCTGGAGGGGCCTCTGCACGAGCCCCTCCATTGGGCTAATACCCCTCACCTCTGCCTGGTACCCACATGACTTGGAACTGAACTAATGTTTTCTTTAAAAAACAAAAGCTTAAAATGGGGAAAAAAAGAGAGAGAAAAGAGAGGAAGGTGAATCAGACTCCAAAAATATGCCCCCGCTATGGCTGGGCCCCTGACACTGTCACCCCACCAACTTGTTTTCTCAGGATGGATTTTTGCTGTTTTGGTTCTCAGCACCTACCTCAGCCGGAATGAATGTCCTTGGGGGAGTGGCCGTGGCCTTCGGCCCCCTCCCCGATAGAGCCCTGAATGCACTCCTACCTCAGGCCCCTTTATGGGCACCCCTTTCCCCTCCCCACATTGCTGTCCGGAGTTAAAAAAGAGAGAAAAAAAAAAAAAAAAAAAAAGAAGCACTTCCCTGTTTCCAGGTGTGGAAGAAACCGTCTACCTCAAGGCTCACGGGCTTCTGGGCCTGTGTTGTTATCACTGGACCCTCTCTCCTGCCCCTGCCCACAGCCCCGTCTCTCCCTGGAGGGTAGGCCAGAGGCTAAGTCACCAAGGGTAGGCCTCTCTTGGCCTATACAAATAAAGATGGAATTGGTCAAAGAAAGTGAAAAAAAGCCAAATATGAGAGGAAAATTTGTTGCTTGAAAATAGAAATTGTTCCTCCAAACTAGGCACCTCCCAGCACACTGCCCAGGCTCTGTGCCATCTTGTCTTATCTGTCCATTCCCATTTTGACCCTCTCAGCCAACTCATCCTCGACTGGGAGCCCCCCCGTGACCCTCTCTCCCCCTGGGCCTTGGGAGGGTGGGATGTCACTCTGAAGCCTGCCTCCTGTGTGGCCCAGGCACAGAGCCCTGGAGCAGGCTGGCCCCTGGAATGTACTGTGTGCATGATGGGTGTGTGCTTACGTGGGGAAGGGTCTCCAGCAGAGGTGCTCCAGACCTCTGTCCCATGCGACACAGCCACCTTGACCCACCCCCTCGACAGTGGAAAGACCCCTGTCAGCAAATGTGGCCGGAAGCTATTTTTATACAAGGTTTGTTTAAGGATTTTTATGTTCTTGTGACTTCTTGTTTCTCTTTTCTGTTGTGTTGTTCTTTGAAATACTTAGTTAAAGAAGAAAAAAGAAAACCAAGGAAGCAAATACCTATTTTTGGTTACACTCAGAAACATTTTTTTAAGTAGCAGAAAGAAAACATCTTTTTAAAAGAAAAAAGATAAGTGTATTCCTTGAGTGTGAGATTAGACTATAATGTCCCTGACCCACAACCCTGTAGGGACCCCCTCCCCTTGAACTCTAGTTAGTTAGCTGAAGAAGGTAGACTTTGTGATGTTTTCCTAGAAGACTGGAGTCATGTCCATGTAGACTCGGAAGGGCAGTTGCCCCTTTTCCCAATTGCGGGCCCGTGCCAAGGGTTCCTCAAAGGTCCCTTACAGTGCCCCCTTGGTCCCTGCAGTGGCTTCTCTGCACCCTACTTCACCATGGCACCCCCTCTCCTGTGGGAAGGGTGGTCTGGGGAAGGAAGAAGAAGGGGGGGGCACTTGGCCTGACATTTGTCACTCTACTCATTTTGACTGAATAAAAGTCCTGTTGCCAAAGTAAACCTCGCATTTTTTGGTGGCTGTGTCCGGTCCTGGAGGAGTGGGAGAGGGTGTGCGCCGGGCTGGACTCTCACAGGGTCGGGTCTCTGAACGGGAATAGCAGACCACTGCTATGTGCCCCTTCCAGACACCAAGCATGCTCAGTCTTTTCCATGGGTGGGAAGGCTTCCTAGGTCTTCACAACCTCCCTGGGAGGTAGATAGACTACTTATCATCATCTCCATTTGATAGGAAGGATGAGCCAGTTTTGGCAGGATCAGCCTTGGCATCCCAACCAGGGTTTGCGCTCCAACCGCGGCTGCACGCCTCCTTAGCTGGCAGAGAGAAATCCTAGACCGGCCCCTCGGCCCTGGGGTGAGCATTAGGCCTGGTCCTGGGCAGGGCTATGTGCTCTTCAGGCATTGTCTACCAGGAAGGACTATTTTCCTTTCCCAAAGTTAAGGAAACCGGGGCTCTGAGTGAGTGACTCTAGGACACGGGATCACAGCCCCTGCCTGGGCCTCTCCATTCCCCACTGTCCCCAATCTGGGCTCCTGAGGGCAGATGTCTGGAGCTGCTGAGGCTTAGGCTAAGTCAAGAGAGGCTTGGCTTTAAGGGGGTTGTGCTGATAAAGGTCTGGATGTCGCAGCAGGTCCCAAGCTTGCTGAGAGGCAAGGACATAATGCAACTAACTGCTTGGGCTGTCAATGCCCCCCCTGTTGCTGAAAGGGCTGGCACCCTCCCCATGGAGGCATCAGGTAAACATTTAGAAACCACCTAAAATAATTCATGTAGATGCCTGCAAACTGCACACAAATTACATGAAATACAGGCAGGGCTTGTTCTAATGGGGCTCTGAACTGGGCTAGCAGAAACGGATGTCAAGGCTGAGAGGCCCAGCTGGAGTCTGGGTCCTGAGATCTCCAATGGTCCTAAGGCCCAGGTTGAAGACCCCACAGCACTCGGGCCCAAGTGCACAGGCACACGTGCATACTACCTTTGGGCAGAAATCAGCAGCAGCCTGCTGTAATGAGCTGCTGCTGCATAACAAATAGCCCTGCAAGTTTCTTGTTCACCCTAAAGTTTATTTTGCTTACAGCTCTGCAATGTGGGCAGGGCTCAGCAGGACAGCTGTCTGCTCCACTCGGCATTGGCATTGGCATCGGCATCAGGGGCAGCTTGAAGCCTGGAGGCGAGGGTCCTCTGGAGGCTTCTGGCTCCCATGTCTGGTGGCTTACGCTGGCTGCCTGTCCCAGCACCTCCACGTGGGCTTCTTCACAACAGGGTGGCTAGATCCCAGGACTGTCCTGAGGTCCTGTGAGAGAGAGAGCCAGGTGGAAACTGTCATTGTTTCCAACCTATTCCTGGTTGTCACACAAGGGTCACCTCTGCCATATTCTATTCATTAGAAGCAAGCCACCAAAGAGGGCATATTCCTGGAGAGGGAATGAGATTCCTCTTCTTGATGGGAGTCAAATGAAAGAAGAGTAGACATGTTTTTACCACAGGACTACTTAGGAGGGACAGGTGTGGAACAAGATAGGCGGCTGGGCCAAGGGGAAAGGGCCCCACCAGAGGTGGTGGGGAGCTGGAAGGGGAGACACAGGCTGAAGGGGCTGCTGGACAGGGAGTGCCCCTGGAGGACAGGGAGTGCCCCTGGAGGGCAGGGAGTGCCCCTGGAGGGCAGGAAGTGCCCCTGGAGGACAGGGAGTGCCCCTGGAGGACAGGGAGTGCCCCTGGAGGACAGGAAGTGCCCCTGGAGGACAGGGAGCGCCCCTGGAGGACAGGAAGTGCCCCTGGAGGACAGGGAGTGCCCCTGGAGGGCAGGGAGTGCCCCTGGAGGGCAGGGAGCGCCCCTGGAGGACAGGGAGTGCCCCTGGAGGACAGGAAGTGCCCCTGGAGGACAGGGAGCGCCCCTGGAGGGCAGGAAGTGCCCCTGGAGGACAGGGAGTGCCCCTGGAGGACAGGGAGTGCTCCTGGAGGACAGGGAGTGCCCCTGGAGGACAGGAAGTGCCCCTGGAGGACAGGGAGTGCCCCTGGAGGACAGGAAGTGCCCCTGGAGGACAGGGAGCGCCCCTGGAGGACAGGAAGTGCCCCTGGAGGACAGGAAGTGCCCCTGGAGGACAGGGAGTGCCCCTGGAGGGCAGGGAGTGCCCCTGGAGGGCAGGGAGTACCCCTGGAGGGCAGGAAGTGCTCCTGACTCCTAACTACACCCTGCCTGTGGGTCTTATCTCCATTATTAGTAAATATCGGCCCAGGGGTCCAGTCCCAACGCCACAGGAAGGGGGTCAGTCTCCTGTGAACACCTGGAAAGGGGCTGCTCCGCTCTCTGCTCCACTCCCTGCTCCGCTCCTGCAGCAGTGCCAGTTGAGACAGTAAGGAGAGCTGGCACAAGCCTGAGATCCCCACCCTCCCGGCATGGTAGACGCCAGAAGGATGGTGCTGGGAGTGACCCTGGACACTTGTGAGACACATGAGGCAACAGAGGGTCCAGCAGGGGCAGGAGTCCATGAGGGTCGCAGGGGTGTTAGAGGCAGAGCCAGGAAGGGGTGGAGCCCAGGACAGCCACACCCCCTCCTGGGCCCTTTTGGCTCAACCCAGTGAGGGCACAGCCAGAGCCCAGAGAGGGGAGGGAGAAGAATGGTGGTGGAGGTAAACATGGAGGCAGGTGGTTATTTCCTGGGGATTGGGGTGGGGCAGTGAGGGGAGCCACCCTGCTCAGGACAGGGAAGACGGGATGGGAAACAGGAAATGGAGGAGTAGGAGCAATCAAGGATGAGAGGGACTGTCCTGAACTCTGGATTCAGGCCAGAGTCAGGGAGGGGACATCTAAACCCATACTCCTCCCGCAGAGGTATTATAAGGACTGATGGGGAGCTCTGTTGCTCCCTGGGTCCTCACAGAGCCACCGGGGCAGGGAGGGAAGAGCAGAGACTGAGAGGGCCGCGGGAAGAGCCAGACTCCGAAAGGCCTTGCTTCTTGAACTCAGAGGGATGTGTGCCGGACTTGGGGCTCCCAGGCTTACAAAGGGCCCACTGGTCACCCTGTGCCCCTCGTGCCAACTGCCACAATGCAGGGTCTGGCCCTGGCCATCACTCCAAAATGCCCACAGCCTAGTCTGACTCTCCATTAGGCAATAGTTCCTTGATGTGATGTCCAAAGCACAACCATAAAAGGAAAAAAAAATCGATAAATTGAACACTATCAAAATTTAAAACTTTTGGCCCTGGCTGGCATGGCTCAATGGATTGAGCTCTGGCCTGTAAACGGAAAGATCGCTGGTTCGATTCCCAGTCAGAGCATGTGCCTGTGTTGCAGGCCAGGTCCCCAGTGTGAGAAGTAACCAATCAATATATCTCTAGCATATCAGATGCTTCTCTTCCTCTCTTTCTCCCCGCCCTTCCCCTCTCTCTAAAAGTAAATTAATAAAATATTTTTTGAAAAAGAATATACACAAATGGCCAATAAGCACATGACAGAAAGGAGAAGTAAAACCACAATGATAAATCAACCCACTCCCACTAGAATGGCTAGAATCAAAAAGTCAGATCATACCAAGTGTTGATGAGGATGTGGAGAAATCAGAACCCTCATACACTTCTGATAGAGATGAAAAAAGAGGCACAGTTGCTGTGAAAAACAGTCTGTCAATTCCTCAAAAGGCTGAACATATAGTCACTATAAGACCCAAGACCCAGCCCTGGCTGGTGTGGTTCAGGGGATGGAGAGTCACTGGTTTGATTCTCAGTCAGGGCACATGCCTGGATTGTGGGCCAGGTCCCCAGTCTGGGGTGCTCTAGAGGCAACCACACATTCATGTTTCTCTCCCTCTCTTTCTCCTTCCTTTTCCCTCTCTCTAAAAATAAATAAAATTAAAAAAAAAATCCAAGACTCAGCAGTTTTGTTCCTGGGTGCTGGCCATACGTTCAAGGAAAATGGCCTGGCTGGTGTGGCTGGATAGGCAAACCCCTGTAAGGGCTCGGTGCTCCTCCTGGCATTAGCTAAGCATTATTGGTGCTGCCCACAGGGGTACCACAGACCATCGTGAGAAAAAGCCACCTGCCAGTCCTGAGGACCTCAAGTTCACCTCCCCAGTGGACCTGGGATCCCCAAGTTAGCCCACTCAACGTCACCTAAAACTCACTGGAAACCTGTTTACACAAAAACTTGTACACCAATATTTATAACTACATCATCCACAATGAATACAGAGTGTGAAATACCTAAATGTCCATCTGACAAATGAAGAAACTAAATGTGGTATATCCGTACAATAGGTTATTTTTTAGCATTAAATGGACGAAACTTGAAAACATTATGCTAAGTGAAAAGAGCCAGCTCCAAAGGACTATATGTTGTGTGATTTTATTTATATGAAACGTCCAGAATAGGCAAATTTCTTAGGAATTAGTAGTTGCCTAGGCTGGGGGTTAGGGGGAATGAGGAGTGGCTGCTAATGGATACAGTGTTTCTCAAAGTTCTAATATTGAGGCGATGGTTACACAATTATGTGAATAGACTAAAAACCATTGATTGCACACTTTCATGGGTGAATTGTATGGTATGTGAATTACATCTTAATAAAGCTATCAAGAAAAGCCTGCTGGAAAAAAAAAAGAAAAACTTGCTGAAGAGGATTCAATGAGTTTCTAAGTGAAGTGTACAGTTTAAGTGTTCAAACGATCCATTATTACAGATAGAGAAATTGGGGTGAGCAAGGTAAAGTGACGCAAGTGGAAGGTGGGGCGAGATAAAGGTCCTCTGGAGGCGACTTCTGCACCTGGCCTGGTCTCCCTTGAGCAGAGGGGGCCGGGAACCTCCGAGCTCCTGGGAGAAGGGCTGCGACTGGAGGTTTTTGCTGCCACCCTGTGGTATTGTTGAAGATTACAGCTATGGGGACTAACGCCTGATCTCGACCTACATCTGATTGAAGCTAGCAGTTAACTGGTGCTCTGCCCTACACAAGAGAGACACATGCCCAGCCAGCCAATGGTACAGACTTGAAAAAAAAAAAAAAAAAGCTGCAATCTATCTATATACTTACCTGCATGGCTACCAGAAAGAAGCTGCAGAAACAAAAGAAAACATGATACCCTGAAGTCCTGGATTAAGGAAGCCTCCGAAGAGGAGCAGAGAAGGGAGAAGGATGATCAAGGCTGTGGACACAGCAAGAGCAAAGAATTGGAGGTGCGAAGTGCATGGTGAATCACTGAGTGGCCAGGAGGCTAGCACTTGCCACTGCTGAATAAATGTGTAAATGAACGATTACTAGAGTTCCAGAGCATATGCTTTTTTGCAGAACTGATGTGTCTGAGCGAAGCCATTTGTGGCTTAAGAGGTGGAAAGGGAACCCAACAAGAGTGTCAAAGAGCCTAGAGCTTCCTCAGGGAAGGGAAAGAGCCTCTGTGGAGTCCTTAGTGCCCCAATGATAGTGGTGACACCTCTGTTGTTACTTCTTGTGGTGCTTGATAGACTGCCTCCACACTACCTCATCTGAGTATTCTCACAGCCCTGTACTGGGCAGGGCTGAACTTACTGTCATCCTCCCATTTAACAGGTGAGAAAACTGAGGCCAGAGAAGTGGCGTGGTAGAGCTGGGGCTTGCACCTGAGCCTCCTTGTTCTAAACCCATGCTCTTGATGACCTGGTATCTGTGTATTGAGAAGGGAGCTGGAGAGTTTGGGGACAGGAGGAGGAGGAGGGAGGGAATGGTCTATATTAGTTGGTATTCTTTTTGAATATTGAGGAGAGACCCAGGAATGTCAAACCCTGGTGTAGGAGGTTTGGTCATGTTCTAAAATGCAGGTTGGATTAGGAACTTGCCATAGTTCCCCATTGCTCCCAGAGCAGTATATACCTTTACCCTAGCATTCAAGACCCATTCATAAGTGGCAATGTCACTCAACGCTTTAGAGTGCCAGCTTGGGTTTGTAATTTCCATGCAGCCACTGTCTGGCTATGTGACCCAGTGGATACCCCTTAATCTCTGGTGCATATTTTCTTCTATAACCTATGGTTAGCCCTGGCTGGTGGCTCAGTAGAATGGTGCTGGCCTGTGAACCAAAAGGTCGCTGGTTCGATTCCCAGCCAGGACACATAACCAGGTTGCAAGCCAGGTCTCCAGCCAGGTCCCCAGCTAGAGGCAGGTGAAAGGCAACCATACATTGATGTCTCTCTTGCTTTTTCTCTGCCTCTCTCCCTCCCCCTCTCTCTAAAAATAATAAATAAAATCTTTTAAAAAATAATAAAATAAAATAAAATAAAATAAAATAACAAAGCCTAGTTTTCAGCTCCTATCATTGACTCCAATCCTCCAAGTTGAGATTCTGGCTTCTCTGGAACATGTGGTGCATAGTGTGGCCTCCGGGCTTTTCTGCAAGATGTTCCTCCACTCTGGAATGATACCGCTCCACCATTCCATTTTTCCAGATCCTTCCAAACATCACCTCCTCCTGATCCTCCCTGATCCTCCCTGATCCTCTCCAACTAGAACTGCTTTTCCCTTTGCCCTTCCCCTGCACTTTGCTTAACCCTCAGCCTCCTTCTGCAGCATAATGTTCATGAGATGCATTCTCTGCTCTGAGAACTTTGGATGCAAGTTTTCCAAGTGAAAGGAATGGTGTCATATGCACTGCACACTCAAGAAATGCTTGTGG
>PVIW01005610.1:76992-103203 GCA_004026585.1 Noctilio leporinus
GGGTAGGGGGGAGGGGGGAGGCAGAGGCAAAGAAGGGGAGCAGCTTAGACAAGAACCTAGTATAAAGGAACCATGGACATGGACAACAGGTGGGATTGACTTTGGGGGGAAAGGGTGGGTGGGGAGGGGGACAGAGGGGAGAAAAAAAGGGATGGATGTAATACAACAACAATAAAATTAAAAGAAAGAAAAAAAAAAAGAAATGCTTGTGGAAAGAAAACAAGGAAAAAGGAAAGCAAAGAGGAAGGGCGGGAAGGAGCAAGAAAGAAAGGTGAAGAGGAAGGAGAGAAAGCTGAAAGCTGAATTAGAGATGATGCCAAGAGAGACTTTAAGAGAAACCAGCCCCAGCTCCATTGCTCTTCTAACAACGTCGGGGGAAAGAGCCCGGAGACTGGAGATTTTGGGTGATTTGCAACTCTTCCATGGATCTTATTTTTGTTCCTTGAGCCATGGCTTTGAAACAGACTTTGAAAACCTCAAAGTGGCTCTGGACTGGCTATGTAGCCTCTCTGAAGCTCATTTCCCCCCTCATCTATAATAGAGATAATAATGGTACTTATGTAATTGGGTTGTTAGGATGATCAAATGAGAAAATAACTGGAAAGCCCTTGGCACCTGGTCCATTGTAAATGCTGTGTCAGGAAGGTGGTGGTTTGATGATTCCAAGAATTCCAGGCATGTTGAAATAAAAAGCCGAACGCTGCTAGGGAGGGAAGGTGCTTCCTAAGCTTGGAGGGATGCCTATTGTCCTAGTGCCTGACCCTGTGGTCACACAGAGGTCACACAGTCTTTTCTCCAGGGCTTTCTCACTGTCCCCCCAACCCCCAACAAGATACACAATAAAGACTTCTGATTGCTTGATTAAAGGAAGCGGATACACAATTAATTTCAATTTGAGACTCCTCCCACCCCCACACCCACCTTTCAAAAAGAATTGCACACCCTATTCTAATTTACACACTGAATCAACATGGAATTTTCCTGCGGGTTCTAAAGCCTTTGAAGTGACCAGACCAGACTATTGATTTATTTCCAACTATACTCTTTCTTTGAACCCAGAAGGGTCAAGGTTAATTATATAATAAAACAGACTGCGCCCAGCTGCCCCCTCTGAGGGCACAGGGAGCCCCAGACCTTTCTGAGCAGTCTGTAGATCAGATTTCTTATCCCTTCCCTGCATTCATTTTCTTCATCAGGGCCCATTAAGAAGAAGTAACCCCTACCCCCTCTTCCGACCCCTCATTTCCTCCCTGAGAGATAAATTTTAATTTGCTAGAAACCAACAAAGAGGATCTGAGCACCCTGCGGTGGAGAAATCCTGTTGGGAGCACCTATTGTGGGACTGGCTGGGAAATGAGGTGGGGTAGGTGGAGGGAAGAAAGGGATGTAACCCCCCAAGTCTGCCTCCCACGTGCAGAGCAGGGGCCCAGAGGGGCTGATTCTGCCAACCCGGTTAGTCCCATTGAGGCTTCCTTGCTGGCGGAAGTGAGAAAACCCACTGGCTGTGGCTTCTCCCATGGGCGCTCCCTCCCTCTGCAGCCGAGGGAGGTGGACAGTACTGTCGTCCAGCTGTCCTGGATGGTGAAGCAGGCTCGGAGCAGTAACAAAATGGTTTTCGTTATCACAGGTAGGAAGGGTGCCAGGTGCCAGGCTTGGAACCTAAGCTTCTGTTTCCCTTGCTAAACAATGGATTCTCTTCCCTGCCTCCTCTTACCCAAGAAAAACAACATTGTAGTTGTTTTTATTTCCGTCATAAAAAAAAAATCAAAACTATTATCTAAAGCCCTGGCTCGTAGCTCAGTGGATAAGGTGCCGGCCTGCAAACCCAACGGTTGCTGGTTCAATTCCCAGCCAGAGCACATAACCAGGTTGCAAGCCAGGTTTCCAGCAGGTCTGTAGCTGGAGGCAGGTGAAAGCAACCATGCATCGATGTTCCTCTCCCTCTCTGCCTCTCTCCCTTCCCCTCTCTCTGAAAAATAATAAATAAAATCTTAGAAAGAAAGAAAGAAAAAAAAAATCCAACATCCAAAAATGAATTAAAAAGCTGTTGAAGCCTTTGCTGAATAACCTGGAAGAGGTGCAGGAGGACGAATTACATTAGATGTTAACACCAGAGTCCTGAATATTCTCTTTGCTCATCTTTCTCCCTGTTGGCCCGTGGCCCTTCTTCAACTCCAAACCTCTCTTCTTTCTCTCCCCAACTCCAATCTATTCTGGATTTTCTCTCATTCTTGCCCAAATCCCTCTTCCCTCAGGATGAATATGTCTCTTCTTCAAGTAACTCTACACCTTAAATTTTTAAAATTAATTTAAATTAAGCAATACACAAAATTATCATCCTTGTTAATTTTATTATTTTTTAAAGATTTTATTTATTATTATTTCCAGAGAGAGAGAGAGGAAGGGAGAGAGGCAGAGAGGGAGAGAAACATCAATGTATGGTTGCCTTACACCTGTCTCCAGCTACACACCTGACTGGAGACCTGGCTTGCAACTTGGTTATGTGCCTTGGCTGGGGGATCGAACCATTGACCTTTGGGTTCGCAGGCCGGCACCCTATCCACTGTGCTATCAGCCAGGGCTCCTCCTTGTTTAAAAAAATAAAATGTTAAGTCATTTCCCCTTGCAACCACTCCAAGCCCAGTCTCTTCTCAGGGTTATCAGCTAATGATGTCCTTTCAGGCCTTTTTCTATGTAACTATAGACTTCCGTATGCACCTAGATCAAATGCATGGTGTACTAAATAATGCCATTTATATTTCCAAAGTGTTTCTAACTCCAGTGCTGCAATGGACATCCTTGCACCAGCTTCTTGTGTTCATCAGCATGTGCTTCTGTAGGGTAGAAATAAGAGGATTTGCTGGGCTCTGGGGCATGTGCGTTGTGGATCTAACAGCCAGCCCCTCAAGCGAACCCAGTAAGTGACTGCATCCCTCCTCCCCGCCAGCAGTCCATGAGAGGACCAGCGCTTATTTTGGTATGGCATGGGCAGCTTCTGTTTCTCCCAAGGCTGCTCTGAGGACCACAGAGAGGATCCAGGAGCTCTGCCCATTGATAGACAGCTAACTCAACTCCAGCAATCTCAACTTGTTTAGAAATGATTTAGTAGCTTCTCTTATACAGCACAGACTAGGGCCCAAGTACCCGTATTCACATACTTTAACAATAAACCTAGGAGGTAGATACAATTGCCATCATGAGGCAGAGAGAAGTGAGGTAACCCACTCAAGGTTACACAGTGGAAAAACTAAGATCAGAATCCAGGTAGTGTGGCTTCAGGGTCTGAGAGGTAAGCACTGTACATACAACATTGCCTTTCAAACTCTGTTGTGGGCATACCACTCTCCTCATTAGACGTATATGTTTGTTCATTTTATTTTGTTATTTTAGAGAGAGGGAAAAAGAGGAAGAAAGAGAGGGAGAGAGAAACATCAATCAGTTAGGCACATATAATTGTTTTCTAAAGCACTATTCTTATTCTGTTGCTTCATTTGAATCTCTTGACGACATTTTGGGACAAGAAGGCCCAACTTAGAGGTGGGAAAACTAAGGCTCAGAGAGAGATCACCCAAGCCTACAGCATCACAGGGACAGATTTTATCTCAAGAGGAGAGAGGAATGAAAAATAATGCTACATCCACAAGTTAATGCTCTTACCAGACTCTACAGTGTCAGTTCAACCCCGTTTTAAGATGTCAAAAGAAAAGCTCCCCTAGGCCTGTCCCTACTTGTTTCTGTTTATTCATCTCCCCTTCCCCACCTGTCTCCTTTGTGTCTTATTTCTTCTTATTTCCTTATCTCCCTTATGTAGTCAGGCATCCAAGCATCCTTTCAAGAAACATTTCTTCAAGGAACTAGTATGGAAGAACCATGGACATGGACAAGTGGGATTGACTTTGCGGGGGAGTGGGTGGGTGGGGAAGGGGACAGCGGGGAGTAAAAAGGGGATGGATGTAATACAACAACAATAAAATTAAATTTAAAAAAAGAAACATTTCTTGAACCTAAGAGGTGCCAGCCTCTATGGCTATTGGCAGGGATACAGATGTGAATGTTGGAATCCTCCCCTGGGAGGGTCAGTACCAAGTCAGCTCCTACCATCTGCCTGCTGTCTATCCATCTTCCCTTCTCCCTCCTGCTGTCCCTTCCCTCACCTCAGTTAGCAAAAAGAGCCCCTGTCCTGCCTGCCTCCTTCAGTCTGTAGCAGATATAGGAGAAGGTTTAAGACTCATGAAATATGAGTGAATGGGAACAGCAGTGGAGACCAAGAGCAGCATGTGTGCAGAGGAAGCCTGTGTTTTGTGCCTGCTGTCTGCGCTGGAAAACCAGGCTGCAGTATGGTGGGTTCAGCCCACCCAGAGAGATGGACTCATCTGGGCCAGCAGAATGCCCCATGCCCAACCCCATAGATCCCAAGAAATGGTAGCTGGTGACTTAAGGCAGAGAAGTGAACAGGTCCATAGACCCTGTTGTGCTGCGTAGCATACAGCACTGGGGAGGAATGTGTTTGTGTGTGTGTGGGCACACGTATGTGTGTACCTATGCATGTGTGCACACGCATTGTATATGCACGTATGTGTGAGTACATGCATGCATGCATGTGTCATGTGCATGTGCTTATGCATGTGTGTGAGGGTGCATGCCAGGGTGTGTAGCCTGGCCATCTTGGCATGACCATGCAGCCCTCCTTTGGTCTTGCGGAGTCCATCATCCCCACAGGGAGTGGGCCTGCCGGGATCAGCTGTGTAACTGAAGGCAGAGCATTCTAGTCACAGGCAGTGCTGTTTGTCTTCCTCCTGCTCTTATTTCTATTCCCCTGAGCCCAGAGCTTAGCATCATGAAATGTCAGAGCCTGGAGGGAACTTTGGAGATGATCTAACTCATTTTCTCCCCTGACCGGAGGGAGATCAAGCTGGGGAGAGGACACGCTGCTGGAGGAGGTCACCCAGCCAGTCAGAGGCAGAGCTGGGATGAGAATCCACATCTCTCGCACCAAGTTTCACATTTTTGCCACAACCCTGCTGCCTGGACTTGTGTCTGCTCCAGTCTGCAAATGATGGCGCAATGGTTCCAGGCTGGGGATGAGAACACATAACACTAGAGAAGGTGGCTGGGAGTCAGGAGCTGCTTCACTACGTCCGCGCTGGGCCCATCCCCAGCACTCTCTCCACCTTGGGCCAGCATTATACGTGCTCTGGGAGAGTATTCTGGGCTCCTCAGACTGAACTTTATTTAGTTGGTGGTCAAGTATGCTTTGGATTAATTATACATGGAAAATGAATAAATTCTTATTTGATAAATGCAAGGGGCAAAACAGGTGGGGTTCATGAGAAAAAAAACAAATGATGTCCTTGATGAAAGTCTTAGAAATGTCTTTGGAACAGATGAGTGAAGGCTGCCACTATACCAAGAGGCTAGGAGAGAGTGAACTTGAGTGGTTTTTGGTCCCTTCATCAAAACAAAAAGGTCAGCGAGTCCTCTGCATCACCTCAGGAGGTGAATTAGCTTTGAGGAAATGAAGAGGGGCTCCCCTTGACAACAACCCAATTGTTCTGAAAAGGGGGTAGAATTAGAATTCCTGCGTGATCTGGAGACCATCCTGCAACCTGCTCCAGCCGACTCCGAAGCCACCAAAGACAGCCTTGCAGACCTGGACTCTATCTGGACTTTGAAACTCAGGACATAGGGAAAGGACATTCTCTTAGGACTTGTGCCTTTCCTGGACTTCACCATGATCCAGTGTAACACGACACATGTTTTCCTGGGCCATTATACAGAGACTGATGACAACATACCCCAGATCCTGAAGGAGAGAGCTGACAGAAAAGGGATGGGGAACTATTGTGCTTGGTTTTGGCTTATATCCTTTAGGGGAGCAAGGGGAGTGTGAAGTCTCATGGGATAACAGAACTCTGAGCTGAAGTGCTCCCAGTCCTCCTCCCCAAGATTGCAATATTGTAAATAAAGAACTGTTTTTCTCAACACTAACTGTTGGGTCATACAGCAAGGTGCCATGTGAACGAGCCCCACTTTGCCTGGCAACATCACCACACTCTGTGGTGCAAGCAGAAAGACTTCCCTCCAGGTTCTCACAGAGAGGATTGGCTCCTCTGGAGACCACCTAATGAAGGTGGTTTCCCGCTTGCTGCTCCCTTGCACATTTCCAGTCTCCTACTACTGTTTCTATGGCCTTAGCCAGGGGCTCCAGGAAAGATAGACTGAGGCTGTCTGGTGGAGCGCTAGCCTGGCAGGACAGTTCTGATGCAGGCGTAGGGATAACATCCAGCACAACCTGAGAGGGGGGGTGTGTGGTCACTTATAATATCACTGTGACCAGGGATTAGAGAGGGATAGTGTAGATCTTTTCCCTTTCCAAATGAATTAAAAAATCAACCTGTTGAGTGCCACAGAAATTCATTTAAAAAATATTTTATTTATTTACTTTTAGAGAGAGGAGAAGGAAGGGAGAAAGAGAGAGAGAGACATCAATGTATGGTTTCCTCTCACATACTCCCAACTGGGGACTTGGCCTGCAACCCAGGCACGTGCCCCAACTGGGAACCGAACTGGAGATCTTTTGGTTCACAGGCTGGCACTTAATCCACTGAGCTACACCAGCCAGGGCCAGAAATTTCTCTTAAAAAAATAGAAAAACTATATGCCCTGGCTGGTGGCTCAGTGGATAAGGTGCCGGCCTGCGAACCCAAAGGTCACTGGTTTGATTCCCAGCCAGGGCACATAACCAGGTTCCAAGCCAGGTCTCCAGCCAGGTCCGTAGCTGGAGGCAGGTGAAAGGCAACCATACATTGATGTCTCTCTCCCTCTCTGCCTCTTTCCCTTCCCCGCTTTCTAAAAATAATAAATAAAATCTTTTAAAAAAAGGAAAAAAAAATAGAAAAACTATAAAGTAAACAGAATATTTTGAAGTATAACAAATAGTCGAAAAGAGATATGCTAGAGAGGATGATAGAATTGCAAATTTGGTTCCTTGAGAAAGAAAACTAATAAAATTGACAACTTCTGACAAGATGTATAAAATCGAAAACAGAATAAATAAATAAATAATATTGGAAATGAAAAAAAGAGGACACACAGATAGAGCAGAGCCCTAAATGATAAAGAACATTAAGAGCTGTGTGCCAATGTGCCAATAAAATTTAAATCTGCAGAGGAAATACTTTCCAGCTCATTTTATGAGTTTTACGTCCTTGATAATAAAATAAGGACAGTACAGTAAAGTAATATTTTTATAGGCCAATTCTATTAGGGAATTTAAATATAAAAGTTTAATCATAATATTAGCAAACTGAGTCCAACAACGTTCAAAAATATATGATCTAGCTGGGTTTTGCAGTAGACTGAATGTGTTCCCCCAAAGTAAGAGAAGGGATATATATATTCTGCAGGAACATAAAATAGCTAAGGGTTACTATTTATAGTCCAGAATCTAGAGGCTGTGTAAAAAACTTGTAATCACTGAAAAAGATTTGCAATCTAATTACAAATAGGTTGACCCTGGCTGGTGTGGCTCAGCGGATTGAGCACTGGCTTGCAAACCCAAGTGTTGCTGGTTCGAGTCCCAGTCAGGGCATATACCCAGGTTACAAGCCAGGTCTCCAGCCAGGTCCCCAGCTGGAGGCAGGTGAAAGGCAACCATACATTGATGTGTCTCTCCCTTTCTTCCTCCCTCCCTTCCCCTCTCTCTAAAAATAATGAAAATTAAAAAAAAAAAAAAAAAAAAGGCAAAAGACATGTATAGGTATTTCACAAAAATGAAACCAAGAATGACCAAAAAAAACTTTGAAAAGATGAACCTCATTAGTAACTAGAAAAATGTACATTAAAACCACTGTAAGATGTTATTTCACCTACCAGAAGGACAAAAAATTAAAGTCAGCATACCAAGTGCCAGTAAGGATGAGAAGCACTAGGAATACATAGAAGCCATGATGGAAGTGTAAATGAGTACACTCAATTTTGGGAAAAATTATTTTACCTACCTGCCCTGGATAGTGATTCCATTCAACACCTTAGAGAAAGACCATCTTGTATTTGCTCATCATTCTAATAACCACAATATGGGTGTGGGGTGGGGTGGAGTGAATCCTCCATGAAGAGAGAATGGATCTATAAACTGTAGCCTGTTCATATATAGTAATACTGCAGAGTTGTACTGTCCAATGTATCATTAGTCACAAGTGTCTGTTGAAGGCTTGAAGTGTGCGAAGTGTAAAATACACACTGGATCTGAAAGACTTAGTACAAGAAAATACACTTAGAACATTTTTATAATCTTTTATGTTAATTACACATTGAAATAATACTTTATAACATACTAAAAACCAACCTTCTTTGCTTTCCCTTTTAATCTTTTTGACTTCCTGAAAGCTTAGAATTCCACCTGTTTCCCAATTGATCATACCTCCTACGATTTTGAAAACATACACGCGTTTTCTACAAAGGAAATGAAAATTACTTCTCAAAGCGACATACTACACACGAATTCCGGTAACAAGAACACAGTACATGAACTGTGACCTTCTATGTGATGAAACACATTTCCTGTCTCTATAAACTTAGTGCCCACAGATTTTTTTTTTTTTTTTTTAAACAACATTATATAGCCTTGCCGAAACAAGGCCTCAAAAAATTGGGTTAAGACTCAGAGTTGTTCCTCTCCACGGAAATCTTTAGTAAAAGGCGAAAGATTTATACGATCTGAAGAGAAACCAGAGTATACACCCATAACCTCTGGCGCATATCTCGAGTAAAAGAAACTTCTAATTCAATGACGGTGGCTAGTTAACTGCAAGAGTCAGTGCCTGAACAAACGTTTTCAGGATACTTTGTAGATATATGCCTAATTTCCAGAAAATGTAAGAGGAAAAACTTTTAAGTTTTGCCTTTTTAAACTTGTATTTGGTGCAGTGCACTGTGGGTATGTAAATAAGGCGAGTCACCATTCTTTGAATTCGGCAAATATCTTATTCACTCGGTGCCTTGCGTCACCATTAGGGGGCGAAGAGGAGAATTGGCTGTTAAGGATCTAAATGCCATCTATCATAGTCCAGTTTTATGTTTTATGTATTTATACATCTGAGTTTTATTGAAAATGAAAAAAAAAAAAAGCTAGCAAATGAGTTACTGATACAAAATTCAGAACGATGGTTCCTTTTTTCGATGGATGAGAAAGGGCACACAGGCGTTTTAAAATTTGGGTTTCCTTTTTCTTAACTGCATGATGGGCGCATGGGTGTTTGGCTTGTTGCTTTTTAAACCGTGCACCTTCAGGGTATACACTTTGGAATATTTTGCATCTTTGCCGTTTGAGAAAAATTCCCGGCAGTGTCGTGTTTAAAAATATAGAGCTTACTTGCTCGGTTTCAGGTTTCCTGCCCCACCTGACGCTGCTGTTGCGAATGGACTCTTGTATTCGCGTTTTCGACCTCCCGTCTTTTCATCCTGTGTCTTTAGAATGTGTTGTTCTCTCTTTTGTGGCGTTCAGCTGCCAGATCTGACCAGACTACACGGATTCCTCCCTAACACTTCATTGAGCCAGGTCCATCATGGTAACTGAACAACCTTGGTCAAGGAAACTGCAACTCTTTTTTTTTTTTTTTCCCCTAGCTGCTTGCGCAAACATTCCACTTCCCAACTTTGACACATTCTCTGAGCTAGCACATTTGTCTTTCTTTTGCTGGTTCTTTTGCTAACAAGTTGATCATATTTGACATATACTTATTTAAACTTTTCTGATACTGCACATTAAAAAATATTTATTGGATATGATTCACTTGGTTTACAGTTTACACAGTAAAAGTATGTAACTTAGTGTTTTTGTTTTTTTTTTGTATATTCACAGAGTTGTGCAATCATTACCACAATCTAATTTTCGAATATTCTTGTCACCCCCCAAGAGAAACTCTGAACTCATAGTAGTTACTTTCCACACCCCACCCTGGCAATTACTAATTTATTTTTTGTTTCTAAGTGCCTATTCTGGACATTTCATGTACAGTCTTTTCTAGTGTCCAAAGATTAGTTCCGTAGCCCCAATAGATACCAAAGTCCGCAGATGCTCAAGTCCCTTATATAAAATAGCATAGTTTTTGCATATGACCTATGTACATCTTCCTATATGCCTTAACTACTATCTAGATTACATTTAATAGCTAATCAATGCAAATAATTGCTATACTAAATTGTTTACAGAATAATGACAAGGAAAAACATCTGTACAGTACATGTTCAGTATAGATGCACATGTTCAGTATAGATGCAACCACTGTAGGCCAAATTACTTTGTACAATGTAACATTTTTTTTTGAATATTTTCCATCAGCATTGGTTGGCCAACTTAAATGAAAATAGACCTTTGTGATTGGCCTTTTACTTAGCATAATGTTTGTAAGGTTCATTCAAAAACACACTTGTTTTGGTATTCTTTTGCATGCTAGCTACATTTCACAATGTAATGGAAAGTTTAGAGACTCATGGAGAAGCAAGGTTCCCCTCTGTGGTAACTGCTGTACCTCACAGGGCTTGGCCGGGGGCTAAGCATGTTTAAGTAGATGAAAAGGATGAATATTTTGTGCATTGTAAATATTGATACTCTAAGCTGTTACATCACTTACGTGTAAACCATGGAAAGTAAATATCCATGAGAGTTGATACCATCATAATTTTTTAATTTTAATTTTTTACATAACATTTTATTTTTGAATTTATATATAGATAGATATATGTATTAATAATATAGGTGGTATGGAGAGCATCATAAGTTTTCCCTTTTAATCCATTAATGTTGTTAAAAGACAGCATTCAACCGAGTAAATTTTAAGATCTAATTGGGTTTATTAAGTGATTCATGAATCAAAGGCATCCCCTCTAGCAACTAGAAGGGTGCTCTCAAGAGCTTGTACAAAATAGATGTTTTTATAGGCAGAAAGAGGACGGGACTAAGGAGTTAAGAGAGGATTATTCCAGGCTGGGATATCTTCCTTAGGGGAAGGCATGGTTTTTTTTTTAAAGGTTTTATTTATTATTTTTAGAGAGAGGGGAAAAGAGAGAGGCAGAGAGGGAGAGAGACATCAATGTATGGTTGCTTTCACCTGCCTCCAGCTACAGACCTGGCTGGAGACCTGGCTTGCACCTTGGTTATGTGCCCTGGCTGGGGAATGGAACCAGCAACCTTTGGGTTTGCAGGCCAGAGCCTTATCCACTGTGCCACCAGCCAGGGTGGCATGGGAGTCTTAAAAGGCAGATTACCTCACTAATGTGGATCAGGAAATTTTAAACTGATTGATTTAAAATTCCACCTTTGGGCCTAGGCCTGGTGGCTCAAAATTAATTAGAGCATCATCCCCATACACCAAAGTTGTGGATTTGATCCCTGGTTAGGGCACCCAAAAGAATCAACCAATTGAATGCATAAGTGGAACAACAAATCCATGTTTCTCTCTCTAAAAAAAATCACAGCCTGTGAACCCAAAGGGCGATTGCTGGTTTGATTCCCAGCCAGGGCACATAATCAGGTTGCAAGCTAGGTTTCCATCCAGGTCTATAGCTGGAGGCAGGTGAAAGGCAACCATACATTGATGTCTCTCTCCCTTTCTGCCTCTCTCCTTTTCCCTCTATAAAAATAATAAATAAAGTCTTTTAAAAAATAAATAATAATTTAAAAATCAATTAAAAAATTAGCCCTGGCTAGTATGGCTTGGTTGGTTGGGTGTCATCCTGCAAACCAAAAGGTTGCAGGTCTGCTTCCCGTGACTAGGTTGCAGGTTAAATCTTGGTCCAGGTGCATACAGAAGGCAGCCAATCAATCCTTTTCTCTTACATCAAGGTTTCTCTCCCTCTCTTTCTCCTTCCCTTCCCCTCTTACTAAATTAATTAATTAATTGGTGGGGAGGGGGACAGAGGGGAGCAAAAAGGGGATGGATGTAATACAACAACAATAAAATTTTTAAAGAAAATTAATTAATTAATTAAAGAAAAATTTTAAATCCACTTTGGAGAGAGGCTGAAATTGCAGTTAGGTTAGATGTTAAATCTAGGCTTGGAGCCCTGGCTGGTGGCACAGTGGATAAGACCCCAGCCTTGAACCCAAAGGTCGCTGGTTCGATTCCCAGCCAGGGCAACATAACAGGTTGCAAGCCAGGTCTCCAGCTAGGTCTGTAGCTGGAGACAGGTGAAAGGCAACCATACATTGATGTTTCTCTCCCTCTCTTCCTTCCCCTCTCTCTGAAAAATAATATATATATTTTTAATCTCGGTTTGTTATCATAGGTTTTTAGCACAAGTGATGCCATATTGGGCCTTTGGTTTACTCTTCAACAATGTGGAAAATTATATTCATAGATTAGAAATCATCCCTGCATTTATAGCCTAAACTCAATTTGGCAATAATGTAGTTAAAATAGATTTTGTGTTTTAAAAAGGTCTTAAATTTACAGAAAATTTGTGAAACTAGTGCAGAGTTCTGGTATACCCCATACCCAGTTGCCCCTATCATTAACATGTTATTATTAGTACGCTTCAGAAAAGCAACTTTCATATATTCATCCAACAAACAATCTCTGAGGCGAAGAATGAGGGCCTAATGAAGAAGAGGTGAAATGGGGGATGGTTCCCAGGCCTCCTGCCTCACTGCTCTAGGCTCTGCCTTTCTAGGCTTGACCTTCAGCAGCCATGTTAAAGTTCCTGGGTCCCATAAGGACCCCAGGACTTTGGGTGCACTAGGGCACTTTTGGGACCAGTCCAGACCTCAAAGAAACCAGAGGTCTGACTCAGATTCCTGGGAGCAGCCACATCATGCCTGGCCTGGGAAGCCTTGCGGTGTCTAGGGGTCCAGTCTTGCTCTTCCTCCCAAAGTCATACAACCCCATGGCAAAGAGCACCTTTTCTCTGAGCCCTGGGTCCAGCTCAGCCTGGATGCAGGAGGGGAAGTTCCTCCCTTAGAAGGTGATGCGGTGTGGGTTGTGGGCAGCTTATTGAGGGGTCTGTTGGTCTAGGTCACGAGTGGCAAACACAAGGCCCAGGGCCAAACCTGGCCCTCCACCGTGTTTCATCCGCCCTACCTGGCTCACTGAGAAGTCCTAAAATTAAATTCGGCCCTTTGAAGGCACCCGCGAGGCTGAGGTGGTCCCCGGTGAAAATGAGTTTGATATCCCTGGTCTAAGCATTAGCAAGAGCCTATGCTTTGATTTCCATGTGATCATGAGGCTAAACTTTGAGGTTTTCTCTCTCTAATGGGGTTGTGAGTTGGAAGAGGGGATGGGCGTCTAGTCTCTTTCCTCCAGCACTATTAGGTCAGTCTCCCAGGCTTCCTTCCAGGGAGGGCCCCAGCCAGAAACTTAAGCAATGCAGAGAATCCTGGAGACTGAAAGGCAGAGGGAAGGTCTTTTGGTTTTCAGATCTGCATGTGAATCCGATTCACCTGGTCCAGCCTTGGGACCTTGGACTAGCACTGCAGCACTCCGAGACTCAGTTTCCCTGGGTGATAAATGGCTCCTCTGCGCAGCCAGTCTTGGAGGAAACTGTTTAAGAGGGAGGCAGTAGGTAATAGCAATTCCCCAGGAGAGACTAGTCACAGTCCGCGGAACCGGGGCCAAGGCAAGTCCAAGGGCGGGTCAAAAGGGCGCCTGGGTCAGTTTCTACTCCGGGCTTCTGTGAGAATGGCACGCAGAGGCGTCGGGGACTCGGCTGCGGCCGACACTTAGCGGCCGGGGACTGACCGTTGCGTCGCGTTGGGCCGAAGGGCGTGCACACCCGGCCTGGAGCAGCGGAAGGGCAGGGGCGGGGCGGGGTCTCGCTGGGCTGGGAGGAGCGCGGAGCTGCTGGGGAGCCCGGCGCCGGGAGGGGAGGTAGGCCGGGGTGCGCGCGGGGCGCGGGAGTCCCTCCGGCGAGCAGGGCACTGCGAGGGGATCCGCTCTGCTGGCGAGCTCAGGCGGCGCCCGGGACAGCCGGCTGCGTGATTCCCAAGCGCCCGGGCTTCGGCGGCGCCCGGCTGGAGGCGGGACGGGAAGGCACGGGAGGCGCGCGGGAGCCCGGCGCTGCGCGGGGAGGGGGCTCTGCCCACGGTTCCCCCTGGGTGTGCCCCCAGACCCAGTCCCCTGCGGAGGGCACGAGTCAGCACGTTCACGCCGTGGTCGTCTCATCCCTGGTCATAGCTTCCCTTCCCCCCAGGCCTGAGACTCCCCACCCCCACCCCGGCCCCATCAAACATAGTCCACCCCCCCATCCCACGTCGCGCTGACCCTGTCCTGTCCCCCTCCTTCACCAGCCTGTCTCCCCGGGCAGCGAGTGCCCCGGCCAAGACCCGGAGGAGACACTGGTCAGCACGTTCTCACCCGGGTCATCTCATTCCTCTGCCTAGTTCCACCCTAGGCCTGACAACCCCGGTCCCCTCTGGCCCTTTGTCCCCGGGCCAGCGCCGTGCTGACCGAATTCTCAGCGCTTGCTCCAGAATAGCCGCGTCACCCCACCCCTCCCCCCGGCTCCCCGGCGACGCGCCACGGCCCAGGATGCAGCTGGCAGGCAGGGCGGCCGTCAGGGAGGCGGTGGCCCGCGACATGCTGGCCGCTGATCTGCGGTGCAGTCTGTTCACCTCGGCGCTGCAGAGCTACAAGCGGGACTCCGCGCTGCGGCCTTTCCCCGCATCCTATGCCCGCCACGACTGTAAGGACTTTGAGGCCCTGGTGAGTGTGCTTTTCTTTCCCCGGAGCTGTCCACTGCTTCCCATGCCACCTATCCTGTGGAACCTGTGTTAGTAAATCTGTCAGCACCCAACCTGGCCTTGGAGAAGGTTTCCATGAGCTAAGAACACTCCCTACCCCTACCCCCGCCTTAAAGTCATACTCTAAAGGCACTTTGTGACTGCTTCCTCTTGTTAACGAAAGGTGACTTCCAGGAGTAGAGTGAGGAATTACATAGCTACATGGGCCTCCACAAGATTTCCTAGTGTGGCCAGCGGTAGGGTGTTGATCTGAATCAGCTGCCTCGCCAAATAATCGTTTCCCAACCCTTTGCAAACACTCAAGACACCAAATGTACCAAAGCCACCCCCATACTTTGATCTTCAAATGAGGTAATATATGGGCAGTGCTGTTATAGATGGTAACGTACAGTACACATGTGAGCTGTTATTTCCGTGATGATTGCCAAGGCATTTAATTTCTTGCAGGGTTCACTTTAGGGTTAGCATTCCAGGTATCAGTTATCTTTGTAACCCAAATGTTTGGAATTACCTAGAAAAGTATAATTCTCCAAAATTGCTTCTATAAGAAATTAAAAACTGAAACACTCAGCGTCTGTAATAGTTGAAGACATTGAATTAGTAATTTACTCAAAAGAAACTCCAGGCCTAGCTGGTATCCTTGGTGAGTTCTACCAATCACTGAGGAAATAGTTTCAGTTGTATACAAATTCTTCCATAATATTGAAAAAGTGGCTAATGTAACCTAAATTTGGTAAGGATGATATAAAAATTATAGGCTAATGCCATTCATGAGTATAAATGTAGACACCCTCTATAAAATATTAGAATCCTAATCCATCAATGTATAAAAAGAATAATTCCTCATTAACAGGTTGCATTTATCCCAGGAATGCTAAATGAGTACAACTTTTGAAACTTGATCAATCTGTTATGAACCACATTAACAGATTAAAGGAGATATTTGGAATTATCTCTGATGAAGGGGTCAGTGTGGAGTTGCCTCTTTGCTTTCACCTTCAGGAGGTTGAAAGACAGAGGCCCAGTTTCCTGTCCATTGCAACCCAGGCTAGGGATGTGTTGAGGGTACCTCAGGCCTAGGCCATTATGCACAGGTGTTTCACAGTACAGGGAGGGGGAGGTCAGAGGAAGGTAAGCCAACCGATTTTCCCCACAATTTGTTCTGCAAATTCAGATGTTTAGTTTTGTGAATTTGTGATATTGAAGCCTTTGGGATGACCTTACCTTTTTGTCAATAGATATTAATGGAGTGTTTGCTATGGGCCAGGTGCTAAGTAAGCATACAGAAAGACTTAAGGGGAGGTTAACAGTATGCTCAGCTGTACTATGGTGTAACCCCTATACAGATAAACTGCAGAGATATTGCAAGTTCAGTTCCAGAGCACTGTAATAAAGTGGGTTGTGATCTTTTTGCTCGTCAATTTATAAAAAACGCAATGTCTGTGTAATGCAATAAAATGAAGTATACCTGTATATATGACAGAGACACCCAGGGCAGGGACCTCAACCCTTGGCACTGAGCTGGGGGTCAGGGAATACTAACCAAGGGCAATGGCTGATGCCATGCTGAGTCCTTAGGGATGTGGAAGATTTCTAGGAGCAGAGAGAAGGAAAGTGCTATTCTAGGAGGAGAGCAGGATGGGCAGAAAGCCAGCAGCTCATGGAGGAGAAGAAAATGCCTGTATTTTAGTGTGGCTATTGTGGCAAACAGGAAAAGATGAGGCCACCCAGAGTGTGCAGGGCTTGTTGGTTCTGCCAAAATGTGTAGATTTTATATCCTTGGTCAGGGGGCAGATCTGGGATGCATTTCTGAAAGACCCCTGTGGTGGTAGGATAAGAGAGGGGTCTGTTCAGGAGAGGTTGGAGTTAGAGGGACCATAATCCCCAGAGATGGTGCCCCACTATGCGCTTCATTTATTTTTACCAAGCAGCATCCACTTGGATGCTTGGTGCCTTCTCTTCCTGCTGGAAGGGCTGTTGGCCAACAGAATCAGACAGGGTTTTTTTGATGAATATGGGATAAATGCAAAGGAAGCTTTGGAATTGTTCTGATTTGTTTATGTTTTTTAAAAATTGTTTTAAATTATACAAGTAATGCTTGAATATATTTTGTTATTAAAAAATTCAAATGATACTAATTGAGTAATAAAAGTGCCTCTGATGGAGCTCACACTCTCCCACATCCCTTCCTATAGGTATCAGTGCTCTCAGTTTGGGGCACACCCTTCCTCCTGTATCTATTAATTCCTAAGGAGAGCATCAGGTAGCCCCACATAGCCACCTCCTCCAGAAAGACTGTACCCCTCATGGGGCTCCCTGTGCTGATTCTATAGCACACCCTTTCTTTCAAGGGCCACTGGAAACACACAGACTGATTCTTACCAGCCCACTCTGTCGCCACTGTATTCCATTTTGGGCACCATTGTTCGGGAAACTAACCCAGGTCATACAGATTCTTGGTTGTGTGTCGGCATGGCTTTAATGAGTTAGTTACCCAGGAGGCCACTCACCCGGCAGGATCTGGTACGACCTCTGGGAGCATGTATATGTGCTTAGATAAGCACACTTCAGGTTTCATTTTGCCACACCCTACATGAGTTACAGGGGAAAAAAAGTGTATCTGATTCAGTGGTTAACTTTGAAAGAAAGGGGAATGGGGTCTGGATTTGTTCTTCTGCTTCATTTTGTGGTTACTTTAAAAAGGAAGGCTGAGTTGTTAAAAAGTGTCATTTGCACTTGTTCAGCTAAAAGCACTTGAAGGAGGGGGTGGGGGAGAAGAAAAAGGACTTGAAAGCAATGTGTAACAGTTTATCATTTTCAACCTTTTGTGTGTGTGCACGCGCGCGCGCGCGCGCGCGCTGAGACCTTCAACCATTTTTAATTAGCTTTTTCCATGTTACAAGGTGTCATTACACCCCTGTAATACATACGTTGCAATTTCCCAAAATGAGAGCTTTGGCTTGAATTACTTTATTATTACTTTCCTGAGATTGCCCTCTGCTAAACCAAACTTTTGGCTTTAGATACAGCTCTGGGCCTGTTTGCTCACACTCCCCAAATCATCTCTCAGGTGCCTTGTTTTGAGGATTTTTTTTTAAAGATTTTATTCTTTTTCAGAGAGAGGCAGAGAGGGAGAGAGACATCCATGTATGGTTGCCTTTCACCTGCCTCCAGCTACAGACCTGGCTGGAGACCTGGCTTGCAACCTGGTCATGTACCCTGGCTGGGGAATCGAATCAATGACCTTTGGGTTCGCAGGCCAGTGCCTTATCCACTGTGTCACCAGCCAGGGCTTTGAGGATATTTTTATTCTCGGTCAGCACTTCAATTTTACACTGGAGGGTCTTCGTAGTCCCAGTGCCTGACCTGGGAGGTGTTTGAGAACTCAAACTGGGTCTGTGCAGTTGCCCAGGTTGAGGGTTTCCGATCTTGTTCTTTGAGACTAGGTTGGCTGAGTCCTTATTAGGTGAGAGAATCTGTAGCATTCTTGGGCTATCTTGTAGTCCTGGCCATTGGCCCTTAGACTTCAGGTTTGGTTTGTTTTTCCCCTAGGAAACCCCATGCTCTGGTTCTCCATTAGCCTGCAGACCCTTTCTGGGGTGGGAGGTGGGTAGGAATGACTGCTTTGTATTAATTCCAGGTTCTAGCCACTCAAAGTGGGGTTGAGGACCAGTAGCAGCAGCATCACCTGGGAGCTTGTTAGAAATGCAGATTGTCCGGTTTCCCCTTCCCCAGACCTACCCAATCAGGATCTGCACTTTTTTTTTTAAGAGTTGATTTGTTTTAATTATCTAAAAATATGCAACACTTCACGAATTTGTATGTCAGCCTCTCATAGGGACTATGCTAGTCTCCTCTGTATCATTCCAATTCTAGTATATGTGCTGCTGAAGGGGGCAGTACACCTTTTTTTTTTTTTTTTTTTAAGATTTTTAATTTTTATCTTTTTAGAAGGAAAGGGAGGCAGGAAGAGAGGGAGGGAAACATTATTGTTCAAAAGAAACATCGATCCTTGCCTCTCTCATGCTCCTAATTGGGGGACCTGGTCCACAACCCAGGCGTGTGCCCTGACCTCAGTGGAGCCAGGGCAGGATCTTTACTTCCAGGAAGTCTGAGAAGCATTGCATCTAGCCTGCCCTGTGCCTATCTACCATTTCAGGATCGGGTGGGGGCCGAACTGCTCTCGTTGTCCTCCTGGTTCTGGTCTCTGGCTTGCACTCTCTAGACAAGCTGGCTCCCAGTGTCTGGGTTAAAAACATGACCAAGCTCTTCTCTGTCCTAAGTCCAGGGCAGGCCTGCCCTCTCCATGCCATGCCTCCCCCTACCCCGCCCCCCATGTTGTCTGGGCAAGCTCCTCTCACCCTTCAGGACACAGCTGTAACCTCATCGTACTCTGTGCCTTCATTCCCAGCAGTTAGGAGTCCTGCCTACGGTTTCCTTCACAATATTATAAATTTGCTCTTGTAAATAACACTATGATAAACCTCCTTCCATGTTAATCATTGTTTATATCTCCAGTTATTTTCCTGAGGTACATTCTCAAAGGTGAAATTGCTGGCTCAAAGGCTAACAAAACTTTCTAAGGAAGACTTTTGATGCTTATTTCCAGATTGGAAATTGAATATTGACATTTATTGGGGAAGGTCATTCTTTATAAGGCTGTTAGCCTTGGTTTACATTGGACTCACCTGGAAAGCTTTGAAGAGTACTGCTCTTGGGCTCCACCCTTAGAGATTGATTTAATTGCTCTGAGGTGGAGCTTGGGCTTTGGGATCTTTTGTTTGTTTATTAGCAGAAAATATGTAGTTTAACATTTTTCCTATTGAGGAAAGTTAATAGGTGCCCATTTAAGTACGTAGTTGATATGTCAAGTTAAAAATCTCAGTCTCGGAGGGGGACAGAGGGGAGAAAAAAAAGGGATGGATGTAATACAACAACAATAAAATTAAAAGAAAAAAAAAATCTCAGTTTCTCAGGTTACCTTTTAATTTCCCTACTCTCAAAGATGGTATCTGAAGGCAGGGGAAATATACAGGTATAAAGATATGAATACTGATGTAGATATGATGTGACATGACTGTGGATGTGTGGCTAGAAGGGTTCCTTAGTGTATGGGCTAGTGATGTGCATGATCTGAGGTGGGATTCATCTTTCTGGTAGTACCACCTCCTCTCTTCCCAGCTACCCCAGAAATTCAGGCCTTTCCTGGCAGATTGGTGAGCAGTAGGAAGGGAGGTTGGATGAATGATAATAGTACAGTACCTAACACTTATAAGATGCTGGTAGCCCCTGCTGCTTGCCGGGCATTATTCTGAGCTGTTTCTACGTGGAACTCATTTAATCTTCCTAACAACCCAGGGATGCAGGTTCTGTTAGTATCTGACACCATCAGCTAAGCAGTACGTATGCTGGCGGCAGACCACCCTCAAGCTCCCAGGTATTGCTGGCTTGAAGCAGGGTGAAGAACCACTCCTTTAAAGGGTGCCCATGACGACTCCTTTTGTTTAGAGTTCTGTAAGCCACACTCTCATCCCCAGTCTGTTTGAGTGACTCTGTGTTTTCATACCTTAGGTTTGTGTAAACCCAGGTGCCCCTGTATGTTAACTGCCGTGTTTACCTTTCTAGCCTCATCCTGGTAGCCTATCAGCTCCACTTATCCCTCCCACCTGCTGTTGTGGATGTCACTGTACCTTTGATTCATTTCCTTCCAGCAGCCCCACCCACATCTAGTAATTATGACCTCTGGCGTCTTCCTAAATAAGGACTTTTTTCAGATGTTTTGTCTTTACAGATGTTTGCCAGTCCTCCCACAACATTGCTTAACATCTAAACCTGAGTGCACCCGCCTTCCCCTGGTGGTAAGAGGCACCTGTGGCAACTTCTGTGCATCGACTCCTGGGCCTTCTCCCCAGAAGAGTGTGATCTGGGAAGTGTCCACTGGGCTGTCTCGTCACCTCTTGACTCCAGGCAAGGAGGTTGAGTTGTCTCCTTGCAGGGTCATCCATCGGCCCGCTTCTCTGCTCTTCCCCTGCTGGCTTCTGCCGGTGGCCTCTCAGTCACCCAAACCACCTCACTGTTGAGAGACTTCCTTCCTTGAACCCTGTGGCAGGCCCTCCCCTGGCTCCATGAGCCACTTCTCCAGCTGAATCCTTCCTTGTTCTCCGAGTAGAGGCTGTGAAAGTGTGTTCTGTGGGATGACAGGTTTTGTTTGTCCTCTAACCTTTTAGAAATTGGGAAATTAAAAATAAATGCGGCTGGCTGATTTTATTTACTTATTAAAAAAACAAAAACATGTATTAAATTTTAGAGAGAAGGGAAGGGAGGGAGAAGGAGAGGGAGAGAAACATGGACTGGTTGCCTTGCATGCCCACCTGAGGACCTGGCCCGCAACCCAGGCTCGTGCCCTCACTGGGAGTTGGACGCCCAGCCCATGGAGCAGCACCAGTCAGGGCTGGTTCCTGAGGTTCTGCCGCCTGGGTAAAGCTCACTCTCAGGCAGAAACAAGCTAGATCTGGGGGCTGGGCTCTGTGCTAGGCTAGGGGTCTCTGTCCAACACAGCCCTCACCACTCTTTTCTAGACTCCTCCCTTACACACTTTCATCACTTCTCTGGCTCTGGGGGCATTTGAGCCTGGGACCACATTTTGGGATAGGTGCTGTTCACTTCATGGCCTCGCTGTTCAGCTCCTTCTCACTGGTAACTCTCTCCCCATCACTCCAGGTCCCATTCTCATCCTACCTGCTCCTCAAACTCTTTCCTCTGCCTTCTCCCTCAACAACCAGAAATGCCTGCTTTCCTCCTGATCACTAATCCTCCTCAATCTGGTGACTGCTAAATGTCTTCCACTACCATGAATGATGGTTTGTAACACTTGCCTCCTCACCCTACTCCATACATCTTTCACCTTACCATCTACAGGGCCTCAGCACAGTGGGTAGCTGTCTTGGTTGTATTATTTGGAGGCAGGAGACTCCAGAAAGCTACCTCATTGCCTTCCCAAGCAGCCTCTGAAAGTTCTGCTGGAATTGTTCCCTTGGGCTAAGATATTTAGACCATTATAACTTTCTCCATTGGTGGGAGAGAATCACAGAGAATGGACCTTAGAGTCAGGTTGTCTGGCTTCGTAGTCCTGCTACTGAAGAGCTGCAGGATCCCAGGTGAGGTGCTAAACCTCTGCAAGCCTCAGTTTTCTCCCCTTTCAAAAAGGTTGCTATGAGGCTAAAATGAGCCGATGTGTGCACAGCATTTAGCCCAGTGCATGGCACGTGCAATAAAAATTAGCCTCAGTAAACATTAGCTTTCACTGTCTTGTTCTGATCTCTGTGCCAGATTTTAGGCTGGCTGCTGTGGCTCTAGAACCCATTAGGTGGGGTTGGCCCTCAGGAAGCATTGTCCCAGCCAGAGCAGGGGTAGCCATAGAGAGTCAAGTACCAACACAGGATTCTGCATAGAGCACAGGGGAGCAGAGAAGTTGTGAGTGGTCAGAGTCAGGGGCGGTTACTTTAGATATAGGGCACTTGAAGCCTGGCATGTGAAGAGCAGGTAGAGAGTGTTGCAGGAGGTACTGTTAGAGAAGCCAGAGCAGATTCCCAAGGACCTTGTGAAGGACAGGGTTGCTAGATTTAACAAACGAAAATAGAGGCCACCTGTTTAAATTTGAATTTTAGAGAAGCAACAAATATTTTTTTAAAATATTTTATTTATTATTTCCAGAGAGAAGGGAAGGGAAAGAGGCAGAGAGGGAGAGAAACATCAATGTATGGTTGCCTTTCACCTGCCTCCAGCCACAGACCTGGCTGGAGACCTGGCTTGCAACCTGCTTATGTGCCCTGGCTGGGGAATTGAACCAGTGACCTTTGGGTTCGCAGGCCGGCACCTTATCCACTGTGCTACCAGCCAGGGCAATAATTTTCAAAGTGTAACTATGCCCCAATTATTACATGGGTTATACTTATGCTACATTTTTTAATTATTTATTTGAAATTCAAATTGAACTGAGCAAACTGAGGTATTTTATCAGACAGCCCTACCTGTGAGCTTGACTCCCAAAAGGCCCTGCTAAAATGCAGGCAGATTTTAGTCATAAGACATACTGTTAACGTATTGGAGCAGACTTATTTTTGAGAGTAGCCTGAAAAGTGAACTAGGACACCAGGAGGACAGTCGGGTTAAAGAGTGGGGAGCAAAGAGGCAGCCTCGCAGGACACACAGGGAGGGCAGAGGGCTGTCCCTAAGGGGGCTCAGGTGAAACCTGGGTCAAGTCTGGAGCTGGGAGCAGTTTCTTCCACTTCCCAGGCTGAGTCTCTGAAAGGGACCTGGCTAAGCTGACTGTCATTTTGTGGGGCTCCCTGTGCCCAGGTCTGACTGTTGGCAAGGACTGCGGCTCACAGGCGGAATTTGAGAACTGTGGTGGAGACAGTAATTGTGGGACAGAAGACTTGGCTCAGGTTTTGGGATAACAAGTGTGGACCAGGAGTAGAAAGGCAGGACAGGGGATGTCACAGGATGCTGGGAGGTGTCCTTTGGACTGGGCAGGCAGCAGGCTGTCTGGGTGGCAACCTGAGGGTTGCCACCATTTGAAGCATATCTTCAGGTGCCCTCAGTGACTCTGTACTGCACAGAACAAACCTCAGGGACCCTACGGCGGGTATCCAAGGCCTTCACAGGCTGATCTCATCACCTTTTCACTCCTGTTCCTGGCAACCCCTCCCCCACACTCAGGCCCATGCCAGCCCCTCTGCAGTTACAACTTGGCAGCCCCACTGACGTTGGAGAACTTCATGCCTTCCTATTGCTCTAAGCACTGTACTTGCTTAACTTGATTAACCTGCGCAGAGATCCTGTGAAGTGGCTACTAATGTTATCCTGATTATGTATTTGAGGAACTCAAGATGCAGAAAGTCAAAACAACTCACCCAGGTCAGGCAACTAGTAGTGGGTTTAAGAGCCCAGGCTTGGACCCAGGCCGTCCGGGAGGAGAGCCTTCACAGGGAAGCGGTCCGCTGTCCCGACCGCACACCGCACTGCGTGCTTCTCTGTCCCTGCATATCAAACCTAGGTCATACAGCTACGCCTTCCTGACATCCCTTGGCCCCCAGCCTCTACCCAACACAAGTCCCACTAGGTCTCCTTAGTAGTTTGTATCCATCTTTGCTATGGCAATGAAGGTTTAATGCACAACTGTTTACATTTTTGACTCCCCACTGTATAGCACCAACCAACACTCATGGAGCATTGACGTACCCACACATCCATGTTTTTCTTTCCGCTTTTCTTAAATTAATGCCCCACAAGGAATGTACAGATAGTTTTATTAGAAGTCTGAGGCTCTTGATTGAATTTTTGGAGTAGATACAGAAATACAGCAGCCCTGAAATGTTTCCAGTTTTCAACTATAGCGTTTAAAAATAAACCCCCCAAGGTCAGCATCAGTGGTGTGAAAAATAGAAGGAAACCACTAATATTCATGGACTACCAACTACCTCTCCAATAGAAGTGTGTGGGAGTGTTGTCAGCAAGAAATAGAAATAAGAAATAAGAAATGGACGCTATAGACCAGGCCTTGACATTCTGTTACTCTCTTTAGTGTCCCTGACAACCTGGCGAGGAGATAGCAGGCTTCGCATGTTGGGGAGGAGATTGAGGCTCAGCCAGGCCCAATGCTTTGCTTAAGAAGTGGTGTTAACTGAGATCTGTCTGCTTTAACCCCCGTACCCAGGAAAGAGGAGAATTAGAACAACACAAAACTGTCCCTGGCCTCTGGGAATCAGAGCCATACTGGGGAGAGAGTACAGGGGCTGAGTGCTTTCGGGGTTGAGAGAGAAGGGTTGGCGGAAGTGGGGGAACTTTGGAGGTGGTGTAACCCGAGGCGTGTTCGCAGACAGCACCAGTCTGCAGTGCTGTTTTTAAATGCCATGCTAGAGAGAGTTGGCTTCTAGTCATAATTTCTGAGCAAAAGCTCCAGTTACCTTGTAGCGCTTAGTCCAGATCCCCAACCTCTTATCAGAAAATCTTGCACCAAATGAGTTTTGGAATTCAGATTCTGCCCAATCTTTCAGAATCTCTGGGGGCCAGGGAATTTCTGCACCTGGCCCCCAGTGATTCTGATTCTGCACCTGAAGTGGGGTCCAGGAGCTTGCACACTGGCAGCGCAAAGCTGCGTTCTCTCTCCTACGAGCTGTGTGGCCTTGAACAGGTTTTTTGGTGCCTTTCAGCACCTCAGTTTCCTCATCTATAAAATAGGGATATAGATAGTGTACTTCCATCAGGAGTGGCTGTGAAGATAAGGTGATCATGTGGTATGATGGCACAACTCACCCAACCAAGACACTGATTGCAGGCCACATGGGCACCAGCCTGAATCAGAGGCCCTAGGATGGGTCACAGCTTACAGCAGGGCATTCTGTTTCTGTGGAAGTCCTTGTAGCAGGCCACACAGAGGTCCAGGACCTCAGCTTTGCCCCTGAGGGTGAAGCTTGTGGAAGGAGAGGAGATTCACGTTAGGTGGGTATAGGAGCTGCTCTGGCCTAATGAAGCCCCATGTTTTACAGACGCTGGTCTTTCTTGTCAGAACATCACAGACAAAGCTGCCAGGGTCCTCCCCAAAAGTCACCTCGCTCAGGAAAACCTCAAACCATGCAGCCCCGCTTGAAATTTCTCCCAGTGCAGATGCAGCTTACCATTCTTGGTCATTTTTATTGTAAGCAGTGTTGCCTGGTTATGTATGAGGTCTGTCCACAAAGTATCTACCATCCAGCCATGCAATATGAAAAATAGAGACACTTATTGAAGAAAATACAAGATACAAGAGATGTTGCACATAGAATAATGATGCCTCGGTCCCCTTCAAAGTAGGCACTTTGGGACCTCACACAGTTCTCCCATTTGCCATCAACTGCCCCATCATATTTGCCTGAATCTCATCAATGGTCTGAAATTTCTTACCTTTCAAAGGTGATTTTAGTTTTGGGAAATCCAAAAGTCGCAGGGTGCCAGACCTGAGTTGTCAGGGATCTGAGCACCTGGATGATTTGATGTTTCACAAAAAAAAACTGCATGAGACGTGTTCTTTGTATATTTTGGAGATCAGACCCTTGTCTGAGGTATCATTGGCAATTATGTTTGCCCATACAGTTGGTTCCCTTTGAATTTTGCTGATATTTTCTTTAACTGAACAGAAACTTTTCAATTTCATATAGTCCCATTTGTTGATTCATTCTTTGATTTCCTTTGCCCTTGGTGAAGTATCAGTAAACATATTTTTATGTAGGATATGTGAAAGTTTACTGCCTATATTTTTCTCCAGGACCTTTATGGTGGCACTGCTTATGTTTAAATCCTTTAT
Source organism: Noctilio leporinus (assembly GCA_004026585.1). NCBI lineage: Eukaryota > Metazoa > Chordata > Mammalia > Chiroptera > Noctilionidae > Noctilio > Noctilio leporinus. Next base: position 103,074 of record PVIW01005610.1, read on the forward strand.
CCATCTTGAGTTTATTTTGGTGTATGGTGTAAGTTGGTGGTCTAGTTTTATCTTTTTGCATGTTGCTGTCCAGTTCTCCCAACACCATTTGTTGAAGAGACTGTTTCTACTCCATTGGATGTTCCTTCCC